>SNQJ01S0107420.1:45177-71291 GCA_010110895.2 Picea sitchensis
AATCATTGTGGTACCCATGATTATTGGAAAGTTGTCTGCATTTTGTTGAGCTTATCTTTAAAATTCAGATCTGAAGTAAAATCCCTAGACTTCTATTGATAGAGATAATTGGTTCTTCTAGTGTGCTGCCATTTGTTGTGGCCACAACAACACCCCTTTACTTTTTCTCTTATAAACAAAATGAAAGGGGGGGCCTACTAAAATTTGAACATTAATGCCTAATCCTCTACTACTACGAGCCTAATGTTTATTCTCCATCTACTTTTAGGGAGATGGGGGTTTGATATTTATTGATGATTGCATTTATGGAGGTTTCTTAATCCTTTGATCTTATTCTTTCAAACGTATTCATAGTGTTTCTTGTCCTATGATGCTTTGTTTACATTTGTATGATGAAATTGACAAGTTATATTTGGGATCTTGTGCAAATTTCGATGTATTTTATGATCCTATATGGTTTCAGATATTGATGTTCTATTGTATTCCTTGAATGAGTTTCTCTTAGGAATTTTTGGATGGATGACTTAAATGAAGAACATGTTTACATTTTCATCCTATTTCTTGCATGTTATGCTTAATGGATTCATATCTATTCTCTTATCTATTGATCATATTCTTTGGTTTCTTTCTTAACTTAAAGAAAAACATCACTAATCATTTTGTTGATGTGTGAGATGTGGCACATGTAGGTTTTACGAAACTTTTCTATAGTCACCCATGATTATATTTGAACAATCCCAACACCCATCCATAAGTTTGATTGAAGGTAGGCAGAGTAATGTTTATGGTATAATGCCAAGTGTTTTCTTAATCACATAATTGATCTCATATTTTATGTGGTTACAATAGTAGGTTTTCATTGCCACTTCATTTACATGGCCGCTCCAACCCTTAAAATGCATGTGGGGGAATCTATTTATATTTTTCCTCTTTCCTAGACCTCTCTCTATTGTGGATAATATTTTCCATTTGAAGCCAATATTCAAGATTATGGACTAAACCTTTTCTTTCCCAAACCTTAGTTAGTTTGTTTCATATAGCCTTTGTATTTTTTGTAGGGGCTAGTCAGCCCTACCAACTAGACCTATCAATAAACTAGCTATTTCGAATGCAGTATTCAGTTAGGAAGTCGATCCAATAATTAAGGAATGTAAATGACCAGTAATGGTATATCACACACAAAAACGCACACACATACACATATACACGCACACACAGTATCATGTAATGGAAAGACAAAGGTTGTTATGGGCATATATATAATAAATGTTATTGATGGTTCTCATCCACTTGTGTATGTTATTTTATATGTCTATGTTCTCTTATATGTAATGTTGTAGTGTGCAATGCTTTGTTTAAGGATATTCTAGATACCTTCTCATACTTTCCCCTAGACTACAACATTGGTTCTTTTTCTGGTACTTCTGAACTCGGGCATGCAAAAAAAAACACACACATAGATGCTACCTTTGGAAGACATACGTGAATGGTGGGAGTGTGAAATTATAAACTACATAAAGAATCATGCAAGAAGAAACTAATTGACTCTCACTCAACAACATGCTCAATTATTCTCAGAAACTCACGAATGATTTCTAGAATCCATTCCAAAATCATTATTCGCATATCTCAATCATCCTAATGCACAGACACAATTTTGATGAGAATTTGATGCACAAGATCATAAATGGAGAATGAAAAAAATTAAATGAGTACGTCGAGAGGATTTTGGAAGAGTACATTGAATATCAAGCAGTTGAGGATAAAGAGTCATTCAAAACCATCAAGAACAAATTTTATACATAATTGCATGATAGATTCCTTTTCACCATTCTTTTCCTGCTACATAAATTCCTCTTTGACAAAGGAGTTGATGACATTGTCAAGTATCGAATCCCATTGAAAGATCCTCCTCCAAACTTGTTACAACAAATTTTGCCTCAACCTATGCAACTTGCTTGGATGGCCTTTCCATTTCCCTATATAGACTTGAAGTCTCTTTTTGCACCTTCTACAGTCAATAAAGCACATTTTCCCACATATATGCTCCCTATCGGTTAGACAAAAAGTGTATACGTACTTTGCTCCACTACAACCCACGTACATCGGGTTTGGTGCTCAAAAATTAAAATAACATCAAGTTTCCATTCCATGTCAAGAGATCCATGATCCTTGACCTTCCATATACTGGAAACACTCTGAATCAGCCCTTGAGTTTCATTTTAAGGCTATAAATTGAGTCATATCCAAGCCTTGAGGAAGATTCAACAATTCAACTTTGAGAGAAAAGACACTCTGGAGAAATTTCACTTCATATTGAGTCTGCATCCCTTTGTCCTTGAAAGTCTAAACTCCTTGTTCAACCCCCAAGATTGTCCTTCTTTATGATGGAGAAACTCATTGAATCCTTTATATGATATTTCCTTTGGTGGAGGATTGAAGTGGTGGAGGCCCAACTAGAGGGACTTAGTTTCTCAGTTCTGATACGTGTCGTTACATAATTTTGTCACCTATGTATTTCCGTTGATTATTTTAATAGAAATACTCTTTTCTCATCCAATTGATGTCTTGCAAATATTTGAATTATTATTCCATGGGCATATTTTTCATGTATGTTAATGTATTATGCTAATCTATATGCTAACATTATATTATCACCATATGCTTGCGTATCTTGGTTGTTGAGGACAAGTTGCAGGTATAAATATTTGAGTTGTGTGCTCAATGGTGGTTTTCATTGAACGCCCGGACGAGGTAGACTCTTGGCCTTGTCTTGTTAGAATTTCATTTATATAACATATTTGGGGTTATACTTTACTTTTGCATGTCATTCTATCTATTTTGGTTTACCCCATTCCATAGAGAGATTTTCCTTGTAACAAATTTGGCGACCATACTAGGAAGTGATCTTCATTTTTTAGGTTTGGATTGTTTTTCTCCTTTATTTTCTCTTTGTTATCTCGAGTTTCCTTGTTACTTGTTTCTTGGCAGCCTATTTTTTAACTTTCATCTGAGTTTCTTGGCTTAACCCTTGACCTGGAAGTGTTTTACCTAGTATACACATTTTTTTCCCTTGACAGGCGCATATATATATATGTGTGTGTGTGTGTGTGTGTGTGTGTGTGTGTGTGTGTGTGTTCTTCCTTTAGGTTGCGTATATATGCGAATTTTTCTCAAATAGTCAGATACATCAGCTCTTTAGTCTTGTTGGTCGAGTTTAGAGTTTGTTGGGTGAGTTTGGTTGGTTTTTGAGTCTTCTTGGGTTTCTATCCTGACTATTGAGTTCTTACAGAGTGATAGGAAGCCTTCTTATTGTTGAATTTTCAGGAGGTATTCTTTCTTAGAATATTTCTCATTGGTTATCCTTGCACATTGGTCTGAGTGTCTACTTCTTGGTATTCTCCTTGGCTTGTCTCTTTTTGCTTACAATAGGATCTGCCTATGAAGTTGTTATTTAGTCCTTGCATTTTCTTTTCTTTATATCGAAAATACAAAAACATTTTCTTATTTTGCATTATGAAATTTTCACTTTTGATTACTTTGCATTGATTTTGACACATGTGGAGAGATTGCATTTTATTGAAATTGTAGAGATTGCATTGGAAAAATTGAATTTAGAAGCATGCCATCTATTTGAAATTCAAGACTAGTGCTTAGCAGTGTTTTTATATGTTGATTCGTAATACCATCAATTTCATGACCACACCTCTTGAGTAATTAGAAACCATTAAAATTAACGTTGATTAATTAAAAATGATTAGAAATGATTTTATTTTTCAGGGTACACAAACAAGTATAGGACATAGGGCCTTGGAATAGAATTTTGTGAGTAAAATTATCCAAGTCTATTAAACTAAACATATGTGTCTGACTAGGGAGTGGTGAAACCCATTATGTAATTAGTAACATTAGGAGGCTCCACTCACACGAAAGTTAAGCATGAGGTCGCACGAAGTTGGTTGCAGAGATAGCCCTTTAATTCCTTCTTAGCGTCATAGATATTACTGGGGTTCTATTCGTATTTGGGCATCTTTCCAATACCTTTACCTTCGTGAGAGGTGATTCTTTCAATATTTCAATCTGTGTTACCCTACCCATATGGTGGACCAGACTTACGACTGTTCACCTACACATTGGTTATATTGTGGTGACTCTAGTTTCTTGACATAGGTAGCCACATATGTTACTTGCAGGGGTTATTATGCAGGTACCCTGAGTCAAATAAGGGTCGAACAACATGCAATATTTATGGAGGATTACCTCTCTAGGGGGATCATAATGACTACATTGCTAAGCCTACAAGGGCCCTTATAAATGATTATGATACCTCAAATATTTTGAAGGGAGTTGTAGGACCCTCTTCATTGAGACATACATACTCTAGTGAGGGAGGCCCCATTTTTAGCCAATATATCATGTTTGTGTGCATTGGCCTTTTTGCTTTATTTTGGTGTGCTCTCTGATTATCAGTTGGCCTTAGGATTTAGCTTTTTATTTCAAGTCTTGAGTCATTGTGGAGCAAGACCAACTTCATCGCAGGTCTCTATGTTTGTTGAAGTTACCACACCATCTTAAGTATTTACCGAAGTTGGCTTCTAAAAGGTGTAAAGTTAATAAATGTGGTACATATATCTCCACCTCCTAGACTTGTGATCATCCAGTTATGAGTACTGAGTAAAACTCGAACATCACAAGGAGTCCCTCTACTCTTATATATTTTGTGATTAGTGGGATCACTTCAACTCCTTCAACCTCGACAATTGGGGTGTCAAAGATCCCCGCCTCCAGTGCAACCCAACCTGTGGGTTATACTCAACCCATAGAAACGAACCTTCTCATATCTCTTTTTGGTACACCAGGTCGCAATTCTTATTCAATACCTTCGATCTCTAATCATTTTTTTTGTTGTATGCCAAACATGATGTCACAACTCTCATCCTCCATTTCAATGAATAATGTGAATTGTAGTTTTGGACCTAGGGGCATGGCTCCTCCATATTCTCCTCTCTCATTTGGTGGAGGCCATATTACCAAAATGAATCCTACAGTTGGAGGTTGGCCTCCTCTTTATTCTGGGCCTAATCCTAGTCTCAAGACTCCTAGATGGAGTGTTCAACTAGGTGGACAAGTCACTTCCTATATTTCATCCTTTATCCCCTCTTTATCCATGTTGATTCCAACAAATGCATTTATTATGGTGAATCCCCCTCTATCCTCCAGATTTTGATCTAGAGGGAGTCAGTTTCACGCTATGGGAAACCCCCATCCTGGAGCCCCTTCAGCTGGGGGAAACATATATAACCCTCATTATGCCACTTTTGTGGGTATGGTTCCCATAAAACCATTATGAATTAGTTTGGAGGAGGGTATTATCCTACCAGATAGGGCCATGGAATATACCAAAACACTGGATGGCCTGCAATCCCTCAACCCCAATCTTTCCCGAGAGCATGGGCTCAGACGTCTAAACCCTAAGTCTCTTTTTTGGCCCTATTCAATCTGCTAGATTTGCCTAAATTAATGAATGACCATGTGCATCATGATCCATTATGCCCCCCCATCCCTACCAAGCCTCTGTCAAACATTCCAAAATTCGAAGGAAAGACTAGTGAGGATTCAAGTGATCATGTCACTACTTTTCGTCTTTGGTGCTCACATAACTCCCTGAATGACAATTATATTTGTTTGAGGCTATTTCAACACACCCTCATAGGGGTTACCTTGAAATGGTACATTGAGCTACCGGGGGGAACATATAGAAACGTCAATCAGATGGTTTTGGTATTTCTCAACCACTTCCAGTTGTTGGTTTGTTATGATGTTGGCATAGAAATTTTGTCGGCCCTCTGTCAAGATAAATCCAAGAGTGTCACAGGAGGAAGAGGTTGATCAAGGCCTACATTCCTCCAAAGTTTATGTTGGATTGGCTCCTTAAGTCCTTATTGCCTTATATTTCGAAGGATGTTTCTACATCTGGAGTAACATTTGAGGAAGAAGTTATTTTCAAATCCCAACAATTGGACCTCATATATTCTCAATCTAGGATGTTGTATGAAATTATTCCTGATGCGTAGCAGTCGAACTATGCACCTAGACAAAATCCTGGGACTCATGCCAATGGCATCAGAGGCTCTGCAAATGGTAAGTCTACTATGCCCCAAAATAGAGGATGTTGGAGATATTTCACACACACATAGGATTTATTTTTCCTAAGGTTTTCCCTATGTTTATTAGTCATTATTCAGTCTCCTATAGTTTAGGAAGACTATTCCTTTAGGATAATATTATCTTTAGTTCACACTTCAATTTGATCAGTTGAGTGGAGTCTAGATGCCACATTGGGATTATCACCATGCATCATTGGGATCATCACCATATAATGCACATTGTCCTTGGGATCATTACCATATAATGCACATTGTCCTTGGGATCATCACCAAACTAGTGAATTACTCATGATTCCCTGATCTCCTCCTCACTTCACTCTATTTTAGTCAGTTATATGAAGACTGAGAGACTAGTTAACTCAAACTAGGTGGAAGTTCACTCACGTAACTGTCTGGGAGACTAGACTAGGTGGCAGTTTACTCTCGTAATTGTTGATGTGTTCCCATATCACTCTAGACAACCACTATGGTGCATTCTCTTTTCCTCCAGTGCACATTAGTCGAGTTATACATAGTATATCATGTGTAAATTATCATTTATTCATTTGGTTAATGAGAATTCTTCCATTCTTTCTCTCATGCTTATCTTTTCTCTACAAATGTGTATGTCATTTGCTAGATATATCTATTTTGTGCAATTTCAAAACATTTACATGGTATCAAATCCGAAAAACTACTAGGGAAAATAAACACCAAATCATTTTTGGAGGTACCGAAGATTGAAGACAGTGAAAAAATGGAATTTTCAAAAGAATTCATTCTTACACCATACAATTTCTTTGCATGGAAGGAGAATATGATAGTGCATATTCGAGGTATAGGATTATACAGGTTAACCATGAACATAGAAACCGAACCCACATCATCCATATAAAAATACGAGTATCTAAATCGAATAGATGAAGCGTTTGGAACTATTTGCAGTCTCATTTCTCCTAAACACCTCTTTCACATAACCTCCTGTAAAAATCCCAATGAAGCCTAGAATACCATGGAAGGTATTTTTGGAAAACAATATGAGATGAGGGGAAACATGATTGAGGTGGAATTGCTCACATTGGATCCAAAAACCTTTGACAATCTTCAAGACTTCTTTACCAAATATAAGGATTTGTTGTCGCAACTGAAGGCTTGCAGGGTTGATAAATCTGAGGGGAAACAAATATTTCTCACCATTATCTCCAAAATTGGTATGGAATACTCAGTGTTTGTATCTACATTTCAGTCATTTAGGCTCACCTTTTTAGCCACCTGGACGATTCTCTCTCTTGAGGCCTTTATCGAGTCTCTGACACGAGAGAAGAACAAGCTCATCAATATAGGAAAAATCAAACGCCCAAAGGCTCATCCACTTATTGTACAATATGGTAGTGATCATCAATATCAGAAATCTAAAGAAAAATACAAAATAAAAGCACATGCAAATCCAAAGAAGGAAGGGTAGTCAAAACCCTTCAACTATGCCTCCGAATCCAAAGGTGGAAAGGGAAGAAAAGGGGAGAAATGCACTTACTTCCATAAAGTATTCCATTCAGAATTTGCATGTATGCAGAAATAGATAAATCAAATGGACCAAATAATTTATAAAAAAAACCTTGGATATCGCAACCCCCGAGGGTGCCAAGAAGAAGAATCCATGAGATTAGAATCTCAAGAAATGAAATTCTAGCCATGCTTTGATTTCCATCAACTCCTATCCCAATCCTTGGATCATAGATTCAGGTGCATCACACCACATGGAAGACACAAAAGAAGTATATTTTTCATTGGATGCATGCAAAGGTCCTCCTATTCTGATGGGGGGCAACTCTCCAGTCGAGGTCATCGACAAAGGAAGAATTGAACTCACAAATGAAAGCTTCGAGAGTGTACTACACATTCCAAACATTTGCGTCAATATTATCTCCATGTATCAAATGAAAAACTCCGGCACTAGAAAGAGACTCATATTCACACCTGATGAAGTGGATATCTATGACATACAAACCAATTCCAGAGTTTCTACCAGTGAGGTAAATCATCAATCTAGACTCTACACATTTTCTAAATTTATTGAACCAGATTTTGCATTATTGCTTACCCATGTTGATGAAAGTAGTAGGATATGGCACAAAAGGTTTGTGCATTTAAATTTCATATATATGCAACAACTTAGAAAGAAGGGAATAGTTTATGGTCTACTTGACATCCACTTCTCCAAAGGAATTTGTGAGGGATGTGTTCTTGGAAAACACCCTCAAGAAAAATTTGACAAAGGAAATACTCAGAAGGCTTCCTTTCCTTTAGATTTGATCCATAGTGACCTCATCAATCATTTTCCACATCCATCAATCAACAAAGCAAGGTACCTTCTCATTTGGTTTTATGATTTCTCACTCTTAACAAGGATTTTCTTTCTCAGGAAAAAATCAGAGGTATTTCAACACCTCAAAGATTTCAATGCCCTTGTTGAGACACAGTCAGGAAATAAAATCAAAGTCCTCCGAATAGATAATGGAGGAGAGTATTTCGACCATGATATACAAAATATTTTTCATGAGGCAGGGATTCAGTTGTAGCACATGGTTCCCTATACTCTCCAACAAAATGGAGTTGTTGAGAGGAAAAATAGATCTCTAAAAGAGATGGCATCTTGCATGCTACATGAAAACTCACTTCCATAGAGATTATGGGATGAAGCAATTAATTGTGGAACCTACATCCAAAACAAATCTCCCTATAGATCTTTCAAGGATAAGACCCCCTACGAGGCTTGCAGTGGCCTCAAACTAGAAGTGACCCACTTTCGTATTTTCGGTTCACTTGCATGGGCCAAGATCAAGGATGATTTTAGGGGCTAAATTTCGCTCATGGGCTAATTTTCCATGTTTTTTCAAAAAATGAGATTCACTATTTTAAAAATGATTCGCCCAAATTCTATAGGATAAAATTATTTTACCTTAAAAATCGCCAAAATCTTATAAAAACTATATAAAATCCTTAGAAATTTGAATATTTTTACAAAAATATAGCCAATCATTTATAGTTGGCATATGAAGGATTAGTAGGATTCACCAAGGTTTCTACATTTTAAAATAATTTTTCATCCTTAAAATCGTCCTTGGCCAAGATTTCCTTTGAGAAGAGGAAGGAGCTTGATCCATAGATCACATAGTGTATCTTTGTTGGATACCCTGATGGTGTGAAGGGATACAAAATCATTGATACTTTCTTGGATCGGATCATCATTGAGCGTATTTTCCAATTTGAGGAAAGTGTCTCGCATGTTCCTCATCATCCGCATGCAGACACTTTTGTTCTTCCACCTGTCAAAGATGATGAGCATGCACATGTCGACTCATCTTCAGATGGGAGATATTATTTAGATGATTCATATGATCCAGATACAGAGTCAGTATAGTCATATGAAGAGTCAGTGCATGCATATGCAGATGTAGAGCCAGAGCAGAGGCCCATGTGGGCCAAGACTACTCTTTAGGATGCAGGAGATCTTGTTGGGGATATAGTTGATACTAGGAGGACTCGATCTTATTTCGAGTATCCTCCTCTTGCACTCATTTCCACGGGACCAATGCCACCCAAACATCTTTTCTTGGTTCAGTATTTAGATCCAAAGTCCTATGGTGAGGCTGTTGGAAATCCCTTTTGGGAATCCTCCATGCAGGAGGAGTACAAATCCCTCCTCAAGAACCAGAATTGGGATTTGGTTCCCCTTCCTCCAGGAAGGAAAATTGTGAGGTGAAAATGGGTCTATAGGACCAAGAGTGCAACATATGGATGGGTTAGAAGATACAAAGCTAAGATAGTTACTAAAGGATTTCAATAGGTTCATGGAATTGACTATGATTATACCTTCGCTCCAGTAGTGAATATGGATTCCATACATTTGGGACTTTCCATTGCGGCAACCAAGGGATGGGGAGTCCATCAGATGGATGTGAAGAATGCATTTATTCACGACGATCTCTCTGAGGAGATGTATATGGAGCATCCCCAAGGATTTACGTAGGATCCATCTTAGGTTTGTCGACTGAAGAAGCCTCTTTATGGCCTCAAGAAGGATTTGAGGGCATGCAATGCCAATATGGACTCCTACCTTTCATCACAAAACTTTGTACATTGTAAGTCAAAATTGGATGTTTACATGCTCAAGACAACTGATTCACTTTTAGTCCTAGTTTTGTATGCTGATGATTTCCTGATCACCGGTTGCTCAACTTCAATGATTGTTGTAATCAAGAGGATTTTGCATGATAGGTTCTTGATGACAGAAATGGGTCATGTACATTTATTCCTTGGACTCGAGATTAGCGAAGATGCATCAGGCATCAAACTGTCTCAGGCCAAGTATGCACAAGATCTCCTTGAGATATTTCACATGACAAACTGCAAGTCTACCTCGACTCCTTTCCTATCAGGAGTCAGACTTTGGGATGGTGAGGACACTCCAATGGTTGAAAGCCCACTGTAAAGAAAGATAGTGGGGATCTTGTTGTTTCTCACACACTCAAAAATAGACCTCTCTTATGCAGTTGGAGTAGACTCACAATTCATGAAGGAGTTGCATGAGCTACATTGGAAGGCACCATCAACTTTGGATTCACTATGAAACATAATCTACTTTGGACCTCATTAGGTTCACTGATTCTGACTGGGCTGGCAATAGAATTGATCACAAGTCCACATATAGTTACTCATTGAGTCTTGGTTTAGGGCCTATATATTGGTCAAGAAAGAAGCAAGTTGCTATTTCTCTATATTCATCCAAGGCATAGTATATAGGGATAGTTAACATAACCATTTAGGCTATGTGGTTACAACATTTTCTCACTGAGTTTGGAATTCAGTTTCATTGGTCGATCGTCATCTGGTGTGACAACCAGATCACTCTAAAGTTCTGTAGAGATCCAGTTTAGACGTAGCATTCAAAGCATATAGAGATCCACATACACTACATCTAGGACTTAGTACACGAGGGGATCATTAACTTGTAGTCATTTCCTTCAGTAGAACAGAATGCAGACATTTTCACCAATACCTTCACTCAACAGAAGTTTCATTCTCTACGCAGTCATCTTGGAATAAAGGAAATAGTTGCCTAACAACTGTCATTTCTTATTTTTGCATACATTGTACTTTGAGGGGGTCATTTCCCATGAAGTTTTCCCTCTTTCCTCATTTATTTTATTGTATCTTTTTTATTTGGGTACCTAACATGGCCTCATTGCCGAGACCCATTCTTTATTTTCACCATAGTGATGTTCAGGGGTGTGTTGGAGATACTACACACACACCCAAGATTTATTTTTCCTAAGGTTTTCCCTATGTTTATTAGTCATTATTCAGTCTCCTATAGTTTAGGGAGAATATTCCTCTAGGAGAATAGTCTCTTCAGTTCACACTTCAATTTGATCAATTGAGTGGAGTCTAGATGCCACATTGGGATTATGACCATGCAACATTGGGATCATCACCAACTAATGCACATTGTCCTTGGGATAATCACTATACTAGTGCATTACTCATGATTCCTTTATCTCCTCCTCAATTCACTCTATTTCAATTAGTTAACTGAATACTGAGAGACTAGTTAACTCAGACTAGGTGGCAGTTCATTCCCGTAACTTCCTGAGAGACTAGTCTAGGTGGAAGTTTACTCCCGTAACTATTGGTGTGTGTCCAGATCACTCTATACCACCAATATGGTGCATTTTATTCCCCTCCAGTGCACATTAGTTGAGTTATATAAAGTATATCATGTGTAAATTATCATTCATTCATTTGGTTAATGAGAATTCTTCCATTATTTCTCTCGTGCTTCTTTTTTCTCATATTTTCTCTGCAAATTGTGTATGTCATTTGCTAGCACTACTACAGATGACCAAATTTGCCACATTTTTTTGTTGCTATTGCCACACATATTCCATGAAAGAAAATAATATTTTTCATGGAACTTTTTTCATCACTATAGCCACGAACCAGGTATTCGTGGAAACAACAATGAAATAAGCCCTCCACGTGTCATCATCCTCAAGATAGGTTTACCTTAAAAAGCGTGAAAATAATGAAGAAACACCGTCTCAATAGGGATGAAAAACCATGCCAAAGTAAAAAACTTACCAACAGATTACGATGCAGATGCCATACATGTGACACAAAAGCGTGAAAAGTTGCGATGAAAAAGCGTGGCAATAGCGAAGAAAACTTTTGGCAGAGAAAAAACTCACAAAGAGCTTATGACACAGTTGCTATATGTGTGACACAAAACTGTGGAAAAGTGCAACAAAATTTCGTGGAAATAGCAACAAAAATCCTTGTCAAACTAAAACCTAATCATTAGATTGCAATGAAATTTCGTCAATATTGCCACGCCTCCTATAGGTTTTAAAAAAAACAAATCTACATGAAAAGCTGGAGGTTGGGATTCGTGAGATATTCTAAAACAATGGATTCAACCATGGGAGTGGATGGGAGACATAATTAGAATTAGGTTAATAGGGCTCTATGGAATTAAGTGGATCATCTCCCACCATGATTTTATAATTATTATGAGGTGGGGTATACTGAAAGGAATTACTGATATCCTCACCATCCTTGATGTGGGTACTACCAAACGACAATACATAATACACATGATTGTGTACAATTGATTAATAAATGGGAGGAACAATACATGAGATAGAGTAGTGATAATATGGTGAATTGTGAGCTTTATATCCATCATGAAAATATAGAAGGTTCTGCCTACATTGGGATCAATATCGTCACCTAGTTTGGAGCCAATTCTAGCACAAACATGAGACATATAAATCAAGGACCCATATATCAAGCCTTATAGTGAGAACCAAGGTTTGATGTAATATGAAATAAAGGTTACTTTAAATATGTAATAAAGGTGATGCAGGAAGCTATTCATGATAGAAACATAGTTACTATGAATGCAATAAATATAAAACCTTCCATAATTTGGCCACTAAGCCAATGCATGATTCTACTAGTATATATAGTGGAAGATGAAGTCAAAGAATTTTTGAAAAGTTTTCTATAGATAATAGACAATGATAAATCCATAACAAAGTTAAGGGAGGTCCTTGGGTGAATTTTAGAGTCACCAATAGAGGCACAAGATAGGCCCTTAAACCATGTCCAGTGAACAAGGTATGGAAAATAATTTATCTTAAATGCATTGATTCAACGATATGAAGTGTGAGAAGTTATGTTCAACTTTGGGTTGGATGTTAACATCCTACTGAAGTAATCATGGGAACTCATGGGATGACTAGATTGGGTCCACTTGTCGATCTAGTTGTAGTTGGTGAATCAATCACACATTTTCTCCATTATCAAATTGGTGAGATGGAATTTTATCCTGATTGTGTGAATATTTATGCTTACTTTGAGTTCATTGACATAGTAGATGAAAAATATCCATACCTAGTATTGTAATGGATTGATTGGGAATTTGATAATGATGACATTTGATAAGAAGGGTTATTGGATGGTATATCCATTGGATCTAATGTAGGGAAATACATTTGTTAAATAGATAGAAGAAGTATTGGATGAAGGTGTTTTTCGATAATATCATCATAGGATAGTGGGAAGACTACAATAATCCAACTACTAGTGGAAATTTGAATTGGAGAATAGTATTCTCCTATTGTTGTGGTGTGAAATCCCCCTATGGAATAGCATTTAGGGTTATATTATGCATGCAGATAAGACCGAAAGAATCCTACTTTCTACCTTCGTCCCAGACCTAATCCCCATTTATTTTAAGCAAATACATGGTTAAATGAACATACCTTGTTCTGAACGTTCGATGTCAATCCTTCTTCACGCTTGATCACTTGCTAGCAGCTATCCTCTCAAGAATGACCTGCGTACAAAACAAGAAACAAACTCTACATGCATTTGTTCTATAGATTAATGGGTTAGAGATTCAAACATATATTTGCTAAACTATGAAGAACTCATATAGTGGGATGGGAAAAGAATTTATTTATTATTAACTTTAATGAATCAACTTAAAATGTCGAGACCAACCACTGCTCCATGAACCTGATCATAGGCTCCTCTTCAAATGTCCTCCAACTTCTTTTCTTTGTATCTCTCTTTGCACAAGGATGGCTAAGGGGTTAGGAAAATGGGAATGTGAAATTGGGTAGAGTTTCTTTACTCTTATTCTCCTCTTCCAAATAGGACCCCTAACCCTTCTTTTATAGGCTAGAAGAAGCTAGGTATTTAGGTGAACTCTCGGCCATGCATGGTCGGAAGGTTCAGTTAACTCACCCAAAGCTGTGTGTTTCGTCCGAAAATTTCCTTTTTTCGTGTTTCTGAAGGTCCATGCGGGCTGTAGTGGGCCAGCTAGCGTGGACACTATAGATCCACGCAGGCTGTAGTGGATCAGCTAGCGTGGACTTTTAAAAATGGAGTTTTTTATAAGAGTTGTTCAGTAGTGGCTTGGCAAAGAAGGGATATGAAATGGCCTGATGCCAAGTAAGCATGTATGGTGCAAATTAGGGTTATAATAGATGCCCCCTAATCTGTGAGGTTAGAAGAGCATCCGATGGCCGAAATAAATTACCAATCTTTACTGATGTGCTGAACAAGTGAGCCTAGGGACCAGGAACCGGGAGGCGTCATCTACAAAATAACAAATGTCTCACCAAGGCGGGCATACCCATGCTAGGGATAAAATAGAATCATGGATACCAATCAAATACACTGTAGATCCATGTCAAATAACTATATAAAGTGTAGTCACGAACAATACACAACGGAGCTACATCTCGAAATCAAAAGGATATACATATAGAGTATCCATCTTCTAGAAGTTGATACGACCTGATGGCTGGAGATGAGGTCTTCATAGCTCGAGCAACAACTTCAAAATATTCAAAACTCAAGGTAGAAGTGTAATATGAGTGTATGACTTCACTACCCAGAGGTCGTCGATAGCTCATCGGTCATGGACTAGAGAATCTTGATGATCAAACTGAAGGCTTCATTGATTTCAAACAAAGACTTGGTTGGACGTTCAGGATGGCTGGGTATGAGGCCAAGAGACAAATTACAGAGAGGCCGACTCAGGCTTGGTAGAAACTTCCCTTGGACAATAGCACGACAAATGATGAGACATAGGTAGCATGGCATTAATCATAAGTTTACGAAGCAGGAGACAACGCAAACTCTCCATATGTTTGGAAGAATAACAAAACGGAGGAGGAAACAACTCTATGTAGCGAGAAAATCTTCCTAAGGTCATATTACATCCCATAGTTTGACGAATAAATAGAAAGATGTTATTTATCCAAGGGTGACTCATTATGTTGCCAATAAAAAAAAAGAATAAAGGAATGTTATGTTACAATGGAGGAACGAGTGTTACAAACATACAAGTTCAAGGTGTAAGGACAAGACTGATGTTTAGAATAATGATACTCAGAAAAAATCCTCTGGGGGCCAAGGGTGTTAAGACACAGAAGCAAAGTGCTACAAGGCTGATGTATAAGGTATGCAAACGCGGTTAACAAAGCACACAATGGTAACGTCCTTCGATGTGAGTTTAACAAGCCCAGAGAAGGTAAGCTCGGTGGTTTTTCATATTTAGAGAGTCTGAAAAAACATAAGAGGAGACTCCAATGGGGTACCTTTTTCGAAGATATTCTACTCAGTTCGAAAAAGGGGTAAACTAGCACCGATAAGACGTCTATTCAAAACCATTTTAACGAGTGTGAGAAAGACAAGATCACTCGGCCATTTTTTCATTTTTAAGGAGTCTGAAAAAAGCTTAAGTATGGACTTCGTCAGGAATGTTCTTCTGGACCATTTTAACAAATGTGAAAGAATAAGGTCACTCGACGATCTTTTCAATTTTAGGGAGTCTAAAAAGATCTTAACTATGGACTTTGTGGGGGTTCCTTTTTCGTAAATTTAGTCCCTCAGGCCCGAAAAAGGGTTAAAATGATACTTGAGAGTACTCTTCTAGAGAACTGAAGTTCCATAGAGTATACCTTTGTTTGTACAATTGATCGTCCAGACCGAAAAAGGGGTAAACTACTGCCAGACAGATGTGACTTCAAATTTCAGTTTAACGAGCATGAAAGGCCACCAGATCGCTCGACAATCTTTTCATGTTTAGAGGGTCTGAAAAGGGCTTAAAAGAAGACCCGTAGCAGTTAATTTTCTTAGTTAATCCAGACGATATCAAAAAGCATAAATGCAGTCTCACCGGATGTTTCTTTTGGATCTCAAAGTGAGCTTGAAAAACAACAAAGTTAGCTCATGATTGACACTTTGTGGGTCGATGCCGGGTATCTCCTCAGGGGAGTAGTATGTTTCGACGAAAACATTGTCTACAACGCTAGGGGTTCTGGAGATATTTATCGGTATGGTTTCAGCGATACTTTCCATATTACCCTCAAAATAAATAGAATGAGTAGCCAAAGGATTTATAGGACAAGACCTATCTCCAGTCATAGTCAAAGTGAATTCCCCTGCTTTGATTCTTCTTAACTCTGGGAGGAAGAATAATTTGTGATGAAGATCTTCCCAGGGTTTGTCCAGACTAGTCATTGCCTCAATTATAGCTTCATTAGAGGGAAAGACTAAGTCTAATGAATCAGTGTAAGTGAGAGAACCCTGAGCCCAAATAGGCTCTAGAAGTGGATCGAACTCTTGTGCAGGAGTTGGATCAGTGTTGGTTGAAGCTTGTTGGACTAAAGAGTATGCTACTTCAACTATGGACAAGGGCATGGACATGCCCAGGTGCCCTGTCCCATCCATTGTGGATGATGGGGAAGGAAGTATCCACAGATCGTTGAAGTAAGTCATGCAGAACGACAAAACTTGAAAAATCTTAACCTTGTGGTGATAGCATATAAACTTGATATCGCCTTGAGGGGGCAGATAATCAAAGGTACCCATCAAAGATGGACACAAACCAACCCCTATGTTTACTACACCTAGTTGAGGATTATCAATCATTAGGACTGTGGATGCCCCCAATGAAGGGTCAGATCTGGAGAAAGACAATTGATCGATGGTCACTATCTGGCCCTCGTGTGGAAAAAACAAGACCCTAAAAACTGTAGCAACCACAACTTGCATGGCATAAGTCCAACTCCTTCCTAACAAGAGGTTATAGTCGAGGAGTGCATCAACTACCTCTACCTTGACACACATGGTCTTCCCTCCTAACTACATGGGAAAAGGGGGAATGATGCCATGTGGTCGGAACGAATGACCGTTGAAAGAAGTGAGGAGAGTAGGTGACAGAGACAAAATGGGTTGGCCAACGACCTTCCAACATGCCAATGACATAACGCATGTCGAGGCTCCCTCATCAACCACCATTCGAAAGATATTCCGAGTAAAAGTTTTCATGGGATAAGACACTACTATCTGAAACACTACGTGGTAAGGTAGATGAGGTTTTAGGTCAGTTGTATCCAGCATGATTGTACCCAGATTACAAGTCTCGGTAGATCCTAAAGAGGTTAACAAGGCTTTCCTCTGGGAAGTGTAGCTTTGGAGGACCTCCAAAGAGGACATCGTACAAGGGGTTTGTGATAAATCTTCCACCACAGAATAGTTCTGGGCGGCCCTTGTGTTTGGGTTGTGAGAATCTTTTTTGAACGTGCCTTTGTGTATGTGTGTCATTGTTTCACTCAATGTCTTCTCAATCTATAGAGGAAGAGATGGGAGTTCGTCTTATTTTCCCTTCTTAGAAGTGCTTGGTTTACTATAGTCATGCACTCTAGTCAATATAAAAGCATCACCCTTCACCATATATACATTCGCTAATGCAGGATTGTTTGAAGATGGAGAGGGTCCTTGGCTTCCCCCTTCCGTGCTTGCAGAGGCTTGGGTTAGATTTTTCCCATGTTGAAAAGGATTGGTTAACACAGCAGGTTGTTGCTGCATCACAAACTTTTGGGCCTCTGCAAGGCGAGGACATAGATGGGTCGGGTGGCCTTCCACACACAAGTTGCATGGATACCTCACCTTTCGTTTCTCAGTGTTGTCCCCACCACCATTATCAGTAGTTTTTTTATCCCCCTTACCCTTCTTTCGTTGTTTTTTCTTTCCTTCAGGCTGTTGGGTGGCCTTTGGATTAGTCGATTGCACTATGTGTACATCCGACATTTTGGTAGGGGGAGAATCCAAAGCAGTATTTTGGTTGGCCGTTGTGTGTTGTATAGACAATTGTTGCAATTGATTCATTAGTTTCTCAGCGGGCTTTGTTCATGATGAACCAACAATACCATCGACATGTGGTCCAACTCTCTATTTGGTTTTATCAAGTATTGAGTGTGGTGCATCTGGCAAGATATTGTATAATAAACCGGACTAAGAATAGATTAGCTCAATTTGTTGAGCTCTCATGATGGCGTCTTCTTCGGAAAATACTCCCGACGTCGCGACGTATTTGGACAACTGTGGACCGAAGACTTAAGGAACGACTCAAGCAAGAATGTTGGTGGGACTGGTACCTTAATTAAACTCTTTCACCATCTCCATTCTCAGATGTGATTAGAGATATGGTTCGCTTTTGTCTGTGAAAAATTGGCCAACAATTCTATGCCAACGTTGTATCTCACACGTAACTGGAAATGGTTTAGGAAAGCCATGGCCAATTCACCGAAGGAAGATTATCTTGAGCGGTCGAGCTCAATGTACCATTTAACAGCACTCCCAATGAGAGTACATTGAAACAATTTAAACTATATGGAGTCATCTTTCAATGAGTTAGATGAGAACCAAAGATGGAAGGTAGTCACATGATCTCCTGGATCTTCGTTAGGCTTGGATTTGAACTTTGGGATTTCCCAAGGTAACTTTGTCGGCATAGGAGGCCAACACGAATCGTGACAGATAATGTCATTCAACAACCTTGTCAAGTCTCGAAAATGCAAAGTTTCCATGAAGGGTAGTTTGGGTTGTTGGTGATAACCTGGGAAAAAGGGGCCTAGAGTTTGACTGACACCAGGTTTCCAGGAAAAGTTCGGTTGTTGGCCAGGATTTTGGTAAAAACCATGGCCATGGCCAGCGTATGTATTTTGTGTGTGCGGAGAAATCATCGATTGATTTGGAAAATAGGACATAGATGGTTGGGCATGCATTACATTCGAAGGACTTTGGGAAGGATTGCCCCATGTCGGTCTCGTGGGGATAGGCATAGTGCTTTGTCCAGGGTTCCATTTATTGTTAAAAGAATTACCCCAGATCGACATTCTTGATGAGGGAACGGATCCCTGCCAAGAATTCCAAAGCCCTGATGCAGAAGAATTTCCTGGGTGTGCCCCCTGTGCAGGAATAGTACCTTGCATAGGAATAGGTTGTCTGAAACTAGGGTTGCCCCTAGTTGGGAAAGTAGCTGACGAGAAGGCGTTGTTACCAAACGCACCGAACAAATAAAATAGTGTCGAACCTACCGGCATATTATGTGAAGGTGGTCCTTGACTCCCCGCTCCAAATAAACTATGGTGTGTCAGTGGCCCAATGGATTGCTGATGCGAGCCACCGAGTGAAGGGGATGAAGGAGGTATATGACCTCCCCCATAAGGGAAAGTGTTAAAAGGAGTAGGAGTTCCCCTCGTGTTTCCTTGCAGAGGAGTGTTAGAGCTCCCTACCCCCAGACCTAAAGTCTATGAAGCAGAGTAGGAAAGTACAAGACTTGTACCTGAACTAGGAATCCCGTATGAGAACGGAGGGCCTGTCTCACTAGGTGTGAAATGGGTTGTGGTCGCTGCTAGAGACGGGATCAGACCACTGTGCGATGTAGAGGCGGTCGAGACCATGGTGGATTAGATTGGTGATGGTGAGTTAGGAGGTGGAAACTTTCCTGTGGTGACAACCATAGTGGGAATTGAAGAATTCCCAGAAGGAGTAACAACATTTGTTTCCATTTCTACGTGCGACACTATCTGACACTCGTAAAGATGAATCGGTATGATGGTGGGTGATGAAAGATCAGTGATGGAGGTTTCAGGTGGACCAAGAGCTTGTGCTTCAAAGTATAAGATAGTTGATTCCTCCAGATGTTGGTCGGGCACAATTTCTTGTGACCCGGTCGCTTCAAAAGACCCTTGTTGGTCTAGCGTTTTCCTTAGTGGTGGTGGGGGTGGCTCCAGTGTAACCGGCGACAGGCCAAGAAGTCTTCATGACCGATAGAGCTCGTGATCCTCCACTGTGTGAGAAGATCAAAGACACTCTAGGGAATTCTAATCGTTCAAAAACAACACACTCTAAAAAGTCCCTATAATATAAGACAGGAAAACACTAAATTAATTGGAAGAACAGTTACAACAACCAACACTAGAGCAACTTACTAGTGGAAGTGCAACTCGAAAATGGAAGCACCCTCCAATTATAATTTGCAAATCGTGGCCCGATGTTTGTCCTAGGTACCACAGTATACCCCCACGGTCACTTGTGTATGTCCCTAAAAAAGATAGTCAACTAGGTTTCCAGCGCGCGAACAGTCACTAGGCGGGTACAATTGAAAGTCGGGTAGACCATAATGAGCAGGGTATCGAGCCCGAAACCTGTCAAGGGTATCGAGAGAAAGTGTTCTGGAAGACAACTGAGGACCTTGAATGAATTTTAGACCCACGAAGCTCCGTGGAAAATGCAATCGACGAAATCCCAAGACAAGCCCTCTATATGTGTTATCCACTACGATTGATCCAACTTTGGAGGGGTTATCTCCACTACCTTTCCGCACGCGACCTCGTGTTTATCCCTTGTGTCAGAGGGGGGTCCAGAATAAATTTCATGATACTTTACTTGGACACTCCCTAACTCAGACTCCAATGTTTGATTTTAATGGCCTTGAAGAGTTTCCTCTCCAACCTAATCCAAGGCCCTAATCCTGAACTAGTTGGTTAACCCTACAAACATAAAAGTCTAATGATTTTTAGATTTTAGCGTTAATTTTATGGCTTGTATTATTTCAAAGGTTATGAAAGTGAAACTACTGATGTTTGAGAGACAAAAGGAAAAATGAAAAGAAAGATGGAAACAAAAAACTTCTCTTAACGCAAATTTTAAACAATTTTTCAAATTTAGACAATTTTCTAAGATTTTTGAACAACAAACTCAAAATAGAATTTCACTCGACTACGAGCTACTTATGATCTAAGTAAAATGCAAAGAACTAATGAAAGAAAAGACTTTTCCCTGGTTACTAATGCAAAACAACAATTTTCAACCAAACAAGAAAATGAAAGATTTTATTTTTATTTGAATGCTCACAAAGCAAAAAGGAAAAATATCAACAAGTCAAAAACCAAGAAAAAAAAAATTGGCCTAATCATAGATCGCAAAGAATCACTTCAAGAAATTACACACTAGCAACTTAAAAAAGGACTCTCACACTTGTCTAAAAACCCTAAATAACATCTTGATGAAAACTTTTAAATGAAAAAAAGAAAGCTATGGCTGAGATCAAACCTAAGCTATTGACTTCTAAGAGAGAGATTCAATATCCTAAGAGGTATAACTCTCATCAAGGGAAAGGATGACTGCCTCTCCTTCAACAAAAAATATCCTTCACAGGAAAACTACTGACAACTCAACAACAAGTGTGTGCACGCGAGCTGTGTAGAGCCAGAGGACGTGTACATGCATGTTGGCCTTATATAGGCCATGTGTACCTCTAAAAATCTGAAACAAATAAAAACATACAATCCAAACCAGGAAGAGACCACTGATATTGAGAACCAGGATCTATTGAAGGCTTAGACACTTTCTTTAACAAAAAAATAAAACAATGTAAGGAAAAAATTCGTAAAACAAATCAACCTGAGATGAACCCTAAGCTATAGACTACAAAAAAACCAAGACTAGAAAGAGTTCCAGAAAACCCCTGAGAATGACTGATTCTGAAAGGGAAGAGAATGATTGCCTCAAATAATTTCTGGAATCTACACGCTATTGTTACTTCCTCAGCTAGTGTTTACACGCGAGCTGTAAGAAAGTAGGTCACAGGTACACATGTACAGACCTTATGCAGACCGCATGTACCTCTGTGGGTCTTGAAAAAAAATTACAGTCCAACACAGGAACAAAGATAGCTGGTATGGAAGACCAGAATCTCTGTCAGCTTAGACTTTGCAAAAACTTCAAAGAACAGGAAAGAAAACCAGTCTTTTAAAAAGACCCAAAAATATTCCCAGGAACCCTAGAGACTTCCCCAGTATGGTCGCCAATTCTATTGTGGTGTGACATCCTCTTACAGACTAGCATTTAGGGTTATATTATGCATGCAGATAAGACCGAAAGAGTCCTACTTTCTACCTTCATCCCAGACCTAATCCCCATTTCTTTTAAGAAAATACATGGTTAAACAAACATACCTTTTTCCGGACGTTCGATGTCGATCCTTCTTCACGCTTGATCACTTGTTGGCAACTATCCTCTCAAGACTGACCTACGCACAAAACAGGCAACAAACTCTACATGCATTTGTTCTACATATTAATGGGTTAGAGATTCAAACATATATTTTCTAAACTATGAAGAACTCATATAGTGGGACGAGAAAAGCATTTATTTACTATTAACTTTAATGAATCAACTTACAATGTCGATACTAACCACTGCTCCGTGAACCTGATCCTGGGCTCCTCTTCAAATTTCCTCCAACTTCTTTGCTTTGTATCTCTCTTTGCACAAGGATGGCTAAAGGGTTGGGACAATGGGAATGTGCAATTGGATAGAGTTTCTTTACTCTTATTCTCCTCTTCTAAATAGGACCCCTAACCCTTCTTTTATAGGCTAGAAGAAGCTAGGTATTTGGGTGAACCCTCGGCCATGCATGGCCGAAAGGTTCAGTTAACTCACCCAAATCTATGTGTTCCATCGGCAACTTTCCTTTTTTCATGCTTCTGAAGGTCCACGCGGGCTGTAGTGGGCCAGCTAGCGTGGACACTATAGATCCACGTGGGCTGTAGTGGGTCAGCTATCGTGGAATTTTAAAAATAGAATTTTTTAGAAGAGTTGTTCAATAGTGGCTTGGCAAAGAAGGGCTATGAGATGGCCTAATGACAGGTAAGCATGTATGGTGAAAATTAGGGTTATAACACATATGTCATTTATTCCAAAGTGTCCATTACTTTTGGTCCGCCTAGAGAGTATGAGAATTATTTGAAACAAATATGCACACTACCAAATTCCATTAAGTGGATTCATGTAGAGATTAAAGATCCACTAGTGTTTAATGGCACAACTAATGCCACAAAGTTTATGGAACACATAACTTTACACATCATGTTTGAATATAGGGTATAAACATTGGATATCACTTTGGTATATATCCTTGAATGATTGTGGGAATTTCATTATGAACTTTGGACTCACGAGAAGATATAGTAGGACTAGGAACCTACTAGACATAAGGTTTGTGTTGACCCATGTTCCCATCCATCGATCTTTATAAGGACAAAATATTGATATGATCTTAAAGACTTTGAAAGTCCAAGTCATAGGGACTATGATGGGATATATATATAAGAGTAGTGTAACTTAGTGGAATGTATAGGGATATATGGGCTTGAACCATAGACCTTCTCGGTAGAACAGATCAAAGTTCTTATTATCAAAATAATTTGAACTGTTCCAAGAACCCAACATGCATTTTATTGCATTGAGCTCTTTCAATAAAGGATATTTTTTTCTAATGAACTAGTTAATTCATTTCATCTCCTAGGCACATGAATATAAGTAATAAATGAAAAATGACACTCAAGGAGTCTCACCTGCAAAAGATTTCATCGAAGAGTAGGATCATGAACATAAATCAATCTTTTCCAAATAGTCCCTACAATTCAATGGTACTTCTTATATAGTGGAGCATGTGGATCATTGTGAAACTCACTAGTATACACAAGGGATTTCTATTTAGTAGTGGGTTCATAAATGTGTGCCCACCTTAGAGTCATTGTTGAAGAATTGGTACCTATAGAATAAAAATGCAATGATAGATGACCTACTGACCATAACTACAATTTAAGTTCTATGACACTTTTCAACTTTGTGAGGAAGATGTGTTGATTAGTGGGGATATAAAACACATTCAATGTTTCCCACTAATGGTACTACCATAATGTTTGACCATATATTTTGTAGAGTATGATGTCACAAAAGAATTTCATTCTCTGTGGTTTGAATAAATAGAGGTGCGCCATGTAGTCACATAAGCCAATAATACCAACTATCTTGTTCACTATCATGGGATATTGAAGACAAATAGTCGATTTCAGTATGGACGATGTGTCTAGGTTGGATATTATTGGTGACTATTTGTATGAAAACATAATTGCAGACATTGTATTTTTTATTTGAGAGTACACTCACTTATTCCCATGTAGCATCTTTGAGATGAAAAGAGTGAGAGGAGGACATTGGGAGATGAAAATAGAATTGAAGCCTGACACATGATCTACCAAGAAGTGACTATATAGGACACATTCACATTATAAGGAATATGATAAACAATAGATATTTGATATGCTAACTATTGGTTAGATATTTTCAATGGAACAATAAGATTCCATTAGTCTAATAGTCATCTAGGGTGTGAAAAAGGTGGAATAAATTTTTTTGTGGAATTTTTTAGATTGAGTTAGGCCTACATACATGATCCATTTCATGCATGTTTTAGTGACAAGATTACCTATAAAGCGGCAAGGAATAAACCTTACATCTTAATAGTAGCATTATTTGGCTATCATAAAATCTGTATCATTAAGGAGGATAAGATGAACACCATTGTTTGTATGGAATGGTGATTGTATGCATACAATCTCATGCCCTTTGGCCCAAGTAATGCGCCAATTTTGTTCTCTATAATCATGTTTGTTATTTTCAATGACTATATCCATAATTTCCTTGAGCTATAATTTCAATTATTGGCAATGTATATCTAGCTAAAAGGTCACATGGCTAAACTAATGTTGGTGATGGAAAGACATTGATTGATCTAGTTGCACCTAAATATTAAGAATCTCATTTTCTACACCCCATTAAACATCCTCTTGGATCATATTATCTACAAGGAAGGATGTTTAGTCAAACTAATGAAAATCATAGTAATTTTAGAACATGTATGCACTAGAGAATGTCCCTGTGTTATGGTCATGCAGGGTATTACCATATATTTATCATGGGGCATGCTCAACTAATAAAGTAGAAGGAGGAACTACTATGAAAAGGTGTTCCATTTGTATGGATTGTAGAATGTGAAAAGGGTTTTTCCAAGTTAAAATGGTGGATGGTTATGGCTACAATTCTTGTTTTTCCTGATTGGTCAAAAAGTTTCCATGTCCATGTGGATTACACTACCATTGCATTGGAAACATGTTGGCATAGCTAGGGGAACACATGCTACACCGCCCAAGGTAATTTTATAGAAAAAAATTGTAATTACACAACCATGAAATGAAAAGTCCTGGTGATGGCGTATATGCTACAAAATTTCAAGTATTATCTTTTGGACCAGTACTTCAAGTTGGTCATTGATAATTTAGTGGTCAAGTATTTGGTTAACAATACAATGTTTGAAGGTTAATTCTATCAATGTTTGCTACTATTTTAGGAGTTTGATTTTGAGGTGGTGGTTAAACTAGGTAAACAAAATGTGGGACGTAATCACCTCCCGAAAATCCACAATTGGAACAATGTTGGGATATCTGATAAAGTGTTGAATGTAGATATCTTTTGCATGGAAGTAGTTCTTGAATTATTCACTAATATGTCCAACTTAAAATATAAATATACATGCACTAGAAGAATATGGTGATTGTAAATATTTATAGATCATAATTAAGGATACAAATTATTAGTTAATCATATGGTACTTGCACACATTAACAATGGATGGGATTCTTGACTACTATGTGTTGGATCATGAATGATAGGTGGTGCTCTAGGAATCCCATG
>SNQJ01S0107421.1:0-29653 GCA_010110895.2 Picea sitchensis
GATTGCCTTAGGGACGTCTCCCTTGGACTTGCCCTCCTAAATAGAAAGAGCTCCCCATTGAGGTGACAGTGGGTGGGGAAGCTCCTGTTACGCCGGTTTCGAGCCCTTGGACCTTTCCTACAAACCATGCGATAACAGGCCCGATCTACATTCTGGGAGATTTTGGTGGCATTTGGAGGCTCCAAGAGGGGAGAACGAATTCTCCTTGACTTAGTCAAACCAGGAGGGCGCAAACCAGTTGAGGGTTTGCCCAGTTGGAGGAGCAGAACTTCTCAGTTCAGCTTGAGACTTGGCCCGGTGGATTCTATTAGCCCGATCTACATTCCGGGAGAGTTTGGAGGGATTTGGAGCTCAGAAAGAGGAGGGTCGAAACTTGAGGGTTTATCAACATCCATAGCAGGGCGCAACTCAGCCAGCTGGAGGGGTTTTGCAGAGTATTGATGGGGTCCTCTTATCTTCAATCTTATCCTATTTGCTGGCAACCTTTGGAGGCTTGGATCTCTTCTCAGATAGCCTTTGGGAGGCACTTATCTTTGTATTGCTTATTATTGTATCAGATGGCAGCCCATTTTGATATTATTGGAGTTTTCTTCCAGATCTGCAGATCTTTTGTATACGGGATCTCTCTACTATCTAAATAAAGGTCAAATCTGACATTATTGGTTCTCTACTGGTGTTCTTTGTATATCTTGTCTTTTTTATGATTATATGCTTCAGATCTATTGCTCAATCAACATTAAGTAAATCCATAATGCGCATCTTCGTGAGTAAACCTGCAAATACATAAACAAACATAGAAAACAGTAAACAGTTAATGTTCTGAGCAAAAAATTTGGCTCAGGAACATTACAGTGGTATCAGAGCATTGATCCTCCCATTTTGTGGGGATTAGCGCATGCCGAAGTTCAGCGGCATTTACATGGGCAAACGCAAGAAACAGACAGGTGAGACAGAGGCAGAAATGGAGGGGTCAGGTGAGGACAGTGAGCCACCGATTCTGGTAGGTTTCGCCAAGGAGTTACAACACTCCATAAATATGACACAAAGCACCCTTGTACATCATCTAAAGGAAAACCAGGAAGCAGTGCGCAGGTGGAAATGACAAAGACTCTGAAAAGAGTAAATGATAGCCAGGAGAGATTGGCGCAACTCCTGATGTAGATGACTCATGCAGGGAAGGGTCCGGAGGTTTATGCAAACAAAGAAGCTAGTGGATCTCATGGAGGGACTAGACCTCAACATGAGCATATCCCTCGTTATCACACTGAGGGACAGAGCTATGGAGGTGGTACACCCCAGGGGAAAACACACAGTAGGACCACCCCTAGGCCCTATCTACCTACATTCTTGGATAATCAGCCACAACACAACTATGAGGATGAGATTGAGGACAATTTGAGCAGTACGCCAGGGAGTATCATGCCTTAAGTGCAAGGTTCCAAAGGAAAGTCGTGCTGGACTAGTATTGTGGAATCAAGTTTTGGGGTAAGCCTAAACAATATCAAAGGCCCAACTATGAATTGGACCGCAAAGCAGGCAAGATATAAATTCCTTATTTTGATGGATCTTCCAAGGTGACTGCACAAGCATGGGTGCAGAAGTTGGATACCTACCTATAGCTTAACCCCATGAGGGAGATGGACGCCATCAAAATTGCTACCATGTACTTGGATGGTAAGGCTCATGATTGGTGGTACCATGGATTGACCACACTGGGTCACAATCAGATTACGTCCTATACAGAGTTCACACAGAGGCTCATTGACAGGTTTGACCAGGGGGACCCAGAGCTACCTTTTAGGGAGATCACACAGCTCAGACAGATAGGATCACCGGAGGTTTACATAGAAGAGTTTCAGAGACTAGCAGTGATGGTACAGGATGTGTCTCAAGCGAGACTTATGATGCTCTTCACAGAAGGGCTGATGGAACCCTTGAGGGGTTGGGTCAAAGCTTTTAAGCCTACCAACTTGCATGATGCCATTTGGCAGACCAGGGACTTAGGATCGACAACAAAAATGAGATTCACCCCTAGACCTCCTAATCAAGGGGGTAGAGACCAAAGACCTCCTATGAACCAAGGAGGGAGAGACCCAAGGGGGTTTGACCAAGGAAGGGGTAGGATGGATGAGCCCGCTAGGAGGGAACTGAGGAGGAAGCAATTGTGCTTCACCTGCAAGGAACCATGGGACCCAACACACAAGTGCATGGATAAGGGCAAAGCCCACTACATTGATGTAATGTCCCATTTCCCCTAGGCAGTCAGAATACCGTGGTGGTTTACCCAATTTCCCGTAAACCATTAGACGGACAAGCTAGGGAAATGATATTGGTAAAGTCACTTTCGAATTATAAAAATTGAAACTTAGGAAAGAGTAGAGTTTATTAATATTAAACCCCTCTTTGAGGGTATTTCTCTCCTCAATTATTAATTAAATGAATATTTAATGGAGAAAAGAAAAAGTGAAAGACAAGAAGGACGGTGGAGGGTTGGGGAGACATTATTGATTATTATTTTTCGAAAGAGAGTTTGGAGAATAGCTCGGTGAGCAAACGAAGGTTTCAACTGGAAACCCATTTGATTCGGACCCGACAGTGAAACCTCTGTCTGGCGGAGATTGGGCTCATTCGACTTTTCATTCAGAGTATTAGCATTGTGTTTGAGAAGAAGGGTTTTGGGAGCGATGTTCATTTGCGGGTTGAAGAAGGAAGGGCATTTTCTTGGCACGAGGCTGATGTGGGCATTCTCCTTGGGCTGGGCCACGTCCTCCTTCTTGCAGCGTATTGTCTCTTGTGGGTGAATCTTGCATCATCAAAATTGTGTTGGCTTTGGCTGAACATGCCAGGTTGGATGTCTCCTCTTGTGAGTTTCCTTGTGGGCTGCGTGTTCTTCTTTGCATTTGTGTCCTCTTTAACACAAAATTTGCGTGTTCCCTTGTGGCTGCGTGGAGGATCTAGGATGAGGCTGCTGCTAGTCATTCTTTATTAGAGGGTTGTTCATTGCATAAAAGGATGGTACAACATAGAGCTTGGGACTGCTAAACTCTTCTTGATGGCGCCATGCACACGGTCGTCCCTCAACTTAACCGTGTGGGCAGTTTGATATCTTTGTCTCTAGTATGTAGAAATATCCACTGATCCGTATCAAGATATTAAGCTCTTGTTCTAATGCTACGATGCGGAATCGTCTGGCAGGGGTTTTACGGGCCGTTTTAGCCGTGTATGTGAGATGTTCCTTGGTTATTGTGGTTGCATGTTGGTTGTGCGGTGCATGTGGGTTATTACATGTGCATATTGCATATTTAATGTTTAACAATCATAAAAGGATACATGCAAGAGTATAGAATGTCAATGCTCAATATCATGAATATGCTTGGTTCAAACATGAAAATACAATAGCCTCTTGGAAAAATAGAATCTAGGCGTGGTCGAGATCTCATGGATCAGTCTTGGAATACAATCAAATAACAAAATACCCGTGATCATAACAAGATAGAAGATCTGATGCATGCAGTTTCTCGGCTAAAATGTGCGGTTCACGTGAAATCATTAGCAGCTACCAATTTCAGAAAACTTCGACACGAAGAACCAAAATGGAATGTGCCAGCTGCTCCAATAGATCGCCATGGTCTCTATCACTGGGATGGATGTGCAGCCGAA
This sequence comes from Picea sitchensis, assembly GCA_010110895.2. NCBI lineage: Eukaryota > Viridiplantae > Streptophyta > Pinopsida > Pinales > Pinaceae > Picea > Picea sitchensis. Next base: position 3,661 of record SNQJ01S0107421.1, read on the forward strand.
CTTCGGATCGGAACCTCTATGGCCTTGGATGCGGACCCACAGGAGTTCTTTGCCCCTCACAGGACAACCCGAGATAAGCCCCAAATGATTCCACCAATGTAATCTGCTGCTATATGGCTCAACGATCGTCTCGTCAAATGATGATGAAATGGGTCGGTTTGTCAAGGAAAGGACAGTGAATGAATAAAAGGGCGATTGAAGGGAAAATGAGATGGATGGCAAAATAGCAAGAGCAACAAGATGAGAAATGAGAGAAATTCGGCGCAATAGTGTTAAGGTGGTGAAAAAGTGAGGGAAAGGGTTCCTTTTATACCTCTAGGGGCCAAGAGAAAGCACTTGCATGGTGTCAAGTGTTGGTTTGAGAGAAAAAGATCAAATCTCTAAGAGAGGGGCGCTCCTTTAGGGTTTTGGCTTGGGAAGAGGAGAGAAAAATGGATTTGTGAGGTGGAGGGCTTGGATAGGATGTTTATCCATCAAAGAAGGGCGCACTAGGGTAGTTAGGAGGGCCCATATGCTTAGAATAGCATATGGTTGAGATTTGGGTGAGTTCCAATGATCTATCATCAAGAGGGGGCGCACACCATAGAAGAGGCGTGGGGTTTAGGTGGGTTTAGTTAGGTAAAAGGGTTAGGGTTTTGGTAGTTTAGGGTTTAGCATGTTTGGGGCGCTCCACATGTGTGGATGCCTCTTTTCTTATTTTAAGGAGTAAAACAAGGAGGGTGGATATGGGTCGAATTCCCCTTAGGGCAAGGAAAAGATGGTCAAAAAGTGTAATTAATAGGTTGAATTAAGTTGAGAAAAGGTTAGGATGGGTTTAGGTATGTTAGGAGGGTCACTTGCCATTCCTTAACATCCACTCACTAACTCAAAAATACAATGTTTTTGTGATATTTTAATAATATCACTGTAGCAATTAAAATTGTTTTGCCCTAAACTGACTCCAAGTGGACTAAGACATAGCAAAAAAATAGTCGGCCGAAATTTGAAACTTTAGTGAGTGGGTGTGGGGTGCTATTCCATTCAGTTTTGAGCACAAATACCCTATCTTTCTCCCAAAGGCGAGGTTTTTACAGCATTTAACTCAAAAAAAAAAAAAAATTGTTAAAATTTAAATAATTTAATTAATTAAAACACTTGGAGCTTCGGCCGATTCATGAGAAACTTGAGATAGCACTAACATGGTCATTTACAATAATCCTAAAGGTTACTTTCGATAGGCAGAGACCATGGGCGCCTTCCACCACTTTGGAGAGGAAGCACATGGAGGAAAAACTCAAGGGAGATTAACCCAATTGGTTGAAGCCCACATTAACCTCGGGATAAAAACCCTCGATGAAAGGAACTCCGTTGATGTCAACATCCAAGGTACACGACCTAACTATGATCCATGGAACATTATTACATTATATATCCTCGTAGGGGTGCGGAAATCCAGTTTACAAAAATTTAAGTGCCGGTGTATATGATATCCAGTAGAACCATCTCTGTCTACGACATAGATAAATCTTCATGATACATGAGTTGAACCCTGTGCTCAATTGGCGGTCAGCGGTGAGGATTTCTCAGTTGAGAGATCAACCACAAGCCATTAAAGAGATCATTTAAGAGAAGGGTGTTAAACATAGTACTCAATGGTCTTCCCAAGACATGGGATGCATTTATGCAAAGCATAGACACAAGAAAGGAGTATCCTACATTTGAATAACTTTGGACTTGTTGGTAACAAAAGGAAAAGAAGGGAATCTAGGTCAGTTTAAAGAAACTGAAAAGTCACGATGATCAGAAAGGCTACGGCAAGATTCAAAATTTTAGGAACAAAAGGAAGTTTGGTTCAAGGAGGAAGACAAATCAAAGAGAAAGATATTTAGAAGACAATGATTCAGTATTTGTCGAGAAAGTATGGTCACTACACAAGAATCGGTAATCTAGAGCTAAAAAAGAAAGGAAGGAGAAACACAAGCATCAGTTGTTGAAGAAAAAGAACCTACAAAGAAGAAGCTAGGGATGAAAGAGACTTCTTCTTACAGAAGGTGGTAGCAATACTCTTCTTAGTTCTTGTACATATCTTGTTTGCATATCATATCTATCTCTTAGAAGATAATATGTTCCAAGAAGAACTATACTTATGGAAGAACAACAAGAGAATAATGAATATCATTATACATAGGATAATACATGAAAGAATTAAATACATCAAACAAATCATGTGGAAGCTATTAGAATCACATTTAGTAGAGTCAATCCTTGTAGAAAGACTTAGAGAAGCAAAGGCGAGAAAATTAGGCGAGATTAAGGAAGGAGGTGGATATAAAGACTTATGGCGTTTTGCAAAAGACAATAAGGCCCAGGCTTATGGACTGCATTGGAAGCCCAGGAGGGGAAGCGATTATATGTGCGATGAGAGCAATAAGGATCATGACGAGGCGTGGAATTTGTTAGATAGAGGCGATTATAGCACTCATACATGAAGCAAGAGTTAGGAGGAGCTAATCCTATGATCCATTAGATATGATGAAGTATATATCCATTATAGCAGCCATGAAACTGATGCGTGTTCAGTTCAACCTGAAGAAGTCTTCTTGAAACAAAGTATCCACAGTTTGTCCATCCCCATCCATGATTCTATAATGAAGAAAGGAAGAAATTGGAATCTTTAGGGCATGGAATCTATAAGAAATTCCATGGACCCAAAGGCTAAAGAAAAACATCAGAGGGAAGAACATGAAGATTCCAAAGAAAGAAAGAGAAGCAGGAACAACAGTCCAACGTATTAAGAATCACAAGATCACCAGCATAATATGAACTCACTAAAAACAATCCAATGAGGAGGAAGTTGTGAAGAACAAGGTATATATATGCAAGCATTGCAAGATCGAGAACAAATTCTCCCGGATGGAGGGAGAAGACTATGATGATTACTTGTTCCAACCATCCGGACATACCTCTACATGAGTCTTTATATCATCCACTTAATATCCATGGATTGAAGTTCTACATCGGATAAATGCAAAGAACGTTCTCCAAAGCCGGTTGAACAAAGAGCATATGAAAAAGCAACCTCAAGACTTTGAAGCTTACCAGAAAGAGACCCTTGTAGATAGAAGAAGATAACTTGGTGGAGAACTTCCAATACATAACATAAGTGTGGTGAAGATTCCCTATAACAAAGATATTGTATCAAGATGATTTTCAGTCGGATCTCATGATGATGACAAAAGAAGTACCACATGGATATGTTCTAGTTTTTCCAACAACGACCTTATTGATAGAACTACATAAACCTTGAGAAAACGGTGTTCGAACCGAAGTACATTTGAAATCAAGCATTACATTATCCCGTTATGAAGTCGAGAAAGGAGAAAGTGAGATTTATCCAATACATATCTCCACAGATGGCAGATAAGCAAACATTTTGGTAAAAACTCTGTCCAAGATAAAAGAGTTTACATACTCAAAATTTTGGAGCTCATGGAAGCGACTTCCCTTATTGAAAAAGGAAGTGACTTGTGAGTTAGGAGGAGTAGCGATGTATTATTGATGATTGATAGACGGTCATTTTGATTCGAAAAATGGTGGAATGGCGATTTTCTTTCCGATTCGGAAAATTAGTTGAGAAATTCCCGGCGGACAAACATTTTCCGATTAGGAAAATGGTCAGTGTTGATAATACATAGTGTGACTTCCCATTGTAGTTAACATGGGAAGTGGTTCAAAGCGATCTCTCTTCTTAGAGTTACTCCAGAGGCGGCACTCAGCCGGACAACGATTTCTCATTATGCCGTTGCTTTTAGAAATAGTCTATTACAGAGGTTGAGTGCGGGGCAGTCATTTCCTCTTGCTTGGTGCTGCCAAAGATAGTAGGGGCGATCATTCCTCGAGAAGCGGATTCATTCTCTCGGGAACTGTTTAGTGTTGGAAAACGACCAGTGGGGAATGGTCGGTTGACAATGGGGGCATTCCTTAGAGGCCCGGAACTCATTCTCTCAGGTTACACTTTGTTTAGTGTGAATGACTAAAGATTGAGGAATAGTCGAGTTGAGAAAAGAAATCAGTTCAATTATTCTTCCTTGCTTGAAGAATACCAAATAGCTCATCATTGATGTCTTACCTTTTGAGAACTCTTAGGAATCTCCTGGATGTAGTGGAAGAATGTGAATGATTGATTTATATCATAACATTGTTTACGTGCAGAAGTTGATATTAGATGATTGTTATGAAAGGCGTATGTCTCTAGGGATTATACTACTGTGGTGGATGTGTTCCTTGATTGTGATCAAGTACACAATGTTACTACTTGGGTAGTAGTGGTATACCAACTGGATTGTAGTTATTGGCCCTACTATGGATAGAAATGATTGTGTTCTATTGAATGATATTGTTCAATTGACTTGAAGACTATCGTGATTGTTGAAAATGATTATCGGCTAGATGGATGATCAATGAATAGAGATTTCCCAGACAGAAAAATGGTTGAGAACATTTATTCTTCTAGGACGTATGTATGTATTAGAATAATGGTTCTTGTGTCACTATGTGGAGTGAGCATCATGTGTGATTGCACTCAGATGAAGTATGGTTGAGAGAGATGATGCGATTGTTGGCTGCGACTGAGTGATGATGGTGCTCATGATCTAGTCATGAGATGATCTATCTAACTATGTTGATGCTACCGGGTGAAGATGGTATGTTTTGTGCTCAAGACCATTGCACAGCAATACCTCCCTAGCTAGGAGGGTGTTGATATTATGGTATTGCGGGAGGTATTTACCTCCGTGTAAACTAATACCTCCCTAGCTAGGAGGGAGTGTTGATATTATGGTAGCTGCGGGAGGTATTTACCTCCACGTGTAAACCTGACGAAAATAGAATACTTCGGGAAGCAAGAAGAAACCCTAATGAGTTGGCTAATAACCCTAGAAGACATGTCGGCTCAATAAGATAACTTGTATTAGGTTATTAGCCTCCAAGAGAAGAAGTCGGCTAGAAGAAATAATATATACTGAACAAACAACTACTCAGAATGAGAAGTCGTCCCAGGCAGTTAGCCAAAATTACTATAAATACAGGAGGCCAGTCTTCATTCTGGCAGGCAGTCTCAGAATTGCAGGGCAGCACTTGTGCGCACTGGAGTGCCCAGTTTTGTGCACAAGTTTGGAGGAGAGTTGCCATTGCTTGGATTATCTCTTGGTTAGGGTTTGGACTATCTGATCAGATCTTGTTAGTGTGCTATCCTTGGGGAAAGGAGCGCTACCCTTTGTTTGGCTATCTAGCCTAGGGTTTGCTTCCGAAGTGATTCTCTGTCAAGGTTAAGGTGCTCGGAGGGTGGCTTCGGCCTATGGTTGGGTGACAATAGCGATATTGTCAATGGTAAAACGAGCACATCCATTATATTCTAACAGTGATGTGTGATAGTCCCTACTCCTTAATCTCTTTGTTCCTTTGTTATAAAGATAAAAACTTGATGCCTTTGATATCTTGAGAGTTATTGCATTAATTGGAATCTTTAGGCAAAGCCACCCTTGTGTTGTCTTGAAAGTGGATCCCCTTAGAGACTCTTTCCTCTAAATTTGTGAAGTTTTCTTGCCAAATTTAGGGCTGTTGTGGCATGCATTTTTCAGCTCAATTGGATCCTAAATCCTTATAAGAACAGCCCTCTAAAGAAGCCTACTTGACCCCATAGTACAACACAAAGACAAGGCACTAATCTTCCCCTTTCAACCACCTCAAAAATATATAAAAAAATAAATTTTATTTCTGTTTTAAGGATCTGGAAATTACAGAAGTGAATATCTTATTTCAGACCATTGTTCAAGTCACATAAGCCCCAATTAAACACTTTAAAACTTTACTTGAAATTTATAGATGCAAATCCCAGATTTCTAGCATATATTTCCTGTTGGATTTGCTCAAATTGACCACTATATCTTGCTGTTTTGTACTTCATTAAAAGTCTAATAAAATCTGATCATAAATATGAAATATAAAGTGTCATCTAAAACCCTAGATCAGATCTGTTCCAAGCCCCTTTGCTCCTTACCTATCCACTATATCTTGGGCTTAATTTACCTTAGGGATTTCCCCCTTGAGCTAGAGCAAAGCTAGCCTAAAGAGAGAATGATAAGGCTACCGAGGTGACAGTGGGTAGCTTATATAAGTCACCCTTGGGGTTTCATGATTGTGCTTTGGGAATTTTACACCAAGCAAGAACCCAAGAGGTACCATTGAGCATCACATCCTAGTACCTTAACAAGTAGAATCGCTTGCAGACGACATCTTGGAAATCATCCCAAGTGCCAATTGGAGGTTGCAAGGTGCTAGCTATGTGTCTTCCACCACATGAAGGCTCGCTCTTCCATGTGGACCTCAACTACAAGGATCTTTTGACAGTCTGTCAGAGTAGGCTGAATTTTGAAGTAGGTTTCCAAACTGCAAATCCTGGAGTCGAGTAGTCGAGCCTATCCCCAGTTTAGGCTCTATCAAATTTAGAGATGGAAAGCTTTGTGTCCACATTGAAAGACATTGGGAAATGGGGATACCTGTGGCAATGTCTGTTAGAGGGCCTGCTGCTAAGTGGTGATAATTTATTGGAACATACTCATCATATCTTGCATCACTTTTCTCTGAAGAGCCTGTTGTTGTTGTTGAGTAACTTTCCACCAAAAGACGTTCTTGCATGTGTTCAACCAAGACTTGGGAAAAGATGGAGTCCTAGGAGTCCCCAAAGTCACTAGAGGTTTTATGGGGAGCCATGACACAACACTAGGATAGAAATTAGGCAAATGTGGCACTATAAAATACAGATCTAGTGCTGAAATTGCAGGTCTCATTAAAGAAAGCACAAATCTGATGTTGAAAATCGCAAATCTGACACTGAAAATTGCAGCTCTGATGCTATAAATTGCAAATGTTATGCCAGAAATTACAGATCTTATGGCAGGAATTGTAGATCTGATATCGGGAATTGCAAATCTGATGCCAAAAATTGCAGACATGATGTCAGGAATAGCAGATGTGATGGAAGGAACTGCAAAATGATGTTGGAAATTGTAGATATGATGTTGGAAATGCCACTGAAATGAAAAAATGAACCTGCCATTTCAGGTGGTAACACAGCCCAGATAATTAAAAAAATCGTATAAATCTACACAAAAAATCAAAGGAAGCATAAAGATATCTCCCATATTAAGGTAGAAGATCTCTTTTGAGTTCACACTGGCTCAGATCTGGAAGATGAGAGGAAGAACGATTGTTGTCTCGCAAAATGCCAAAATGGTTTGTACCACCTGAAAGAGACATAAACTTTAGACCCCTGGTAGTTGGCAATATACATAACCGATAATTGACTGCAGAGTCGTACAAAAACTACAAACTCCAGTAAACTTCCTACATTATGATTTATTGTATTTTAGCCTGCCTTTTTCACATGCTCAATGGACAACAACCTGTAGTTGGCATGCCCAAAGAGGTCAGTTCTAACAGTTTTAAGGTGTTCACAGCAATTGCAAGATGGCCAAGTTGCTCTGTGTCTCTTGGCTTGGCATTAATGCCATAGAATAGCTGATTTCTTAATGTAATATAAGCCTGCTATAACTAGAGTCTCTACTTTCAACGGTACAAATAACCAATAATCTTTATGAAAGTTTAGGATCCCATATTTAGTTTTTGCACCATCTTGATCAATGAAATTTTATCTCAGAATGAACAGAGTTATATAGGGCAGACTGTAAAAGATATGCAATACCAGCAGAAGGTTGACATATCAAGGCTGGGAACAACAAAATTGGAAAAGAAAAAACAGCTCTTGCAAAAGTAGCCTGAGGATCAATTCCACTGATATATTTAACCATTTCGTTAATCAAATTTTTGAACTTGAGAGTCCGAGATATTTTTGTTTCTGATGATGATGGGACATGCCTGTAGGTTAAGGTGTAAGAATGTCTTGTTAAATTTCAATGTTAAATATCTCATAGTAGAATATTTTTAAACTCAAATGTTCAAGGTTCAGTTATATGTACTTTTACCAGAGATGTATAAATGGTTCACAGTAAGGAGATCCTTTTGTTGTGGATGAGAAAACCCTAAAACTACTAGTCAGGATGTCACTCTGAGTACAGGAACTGATGGATAGCCTCTTTACAGGGTAGGAAGAGCAAGCAATTGCCCATGTGAGACCTTGGAGCATAGCACTAACAATCCTTTCAGGCTTCAATGTAGGCCTTTGATTTACTAGCATGTGACCACTACTCCTGGCAAGGCCATGGTTTTAAATGTGCTTCCTATTAGTCCTTCTGATCAGCATCTTTGTTATGTTATTGATTGGCACAGATTTCTTTCACTACAGGAACTTTGTCTGCTTTGATGCTCTTGCATGTAGGTATGACGGGTCAGCTAGAGGATTGCTGGAGGCAGTAGCCATGTTTTCAGCTAAGCAAGGTACCTCTTGGGAACCATCCAAATTATAAGCCATAACAATACTGACCTTTTGTCCTTTTTCCTCCTACAATGCTTGAAATTTCAGGACAAAAGGTTTCCCCTTACAAACAACAAATGTCTGCCACCAAACGGTTTTGTTGTCAAGGAACTGATGATGCAGGTTCCAAGTATGGACCTAGGAACCTGTAAAACAAGGAGAGAACTAAAATGAATGGGTTCTGACATCGCCGGCTATAAAATATAAGCGCACTCTGTGACATTCAACTTTTCAAGGTCCTCAGCTTGCATTGTCTGTTTTTTGGCCATGTGTATTGTATGAGATGCATATCCGAACAATCAGAGCTTATTGGCTTTGCAAAGAATATCAGTCTTTTAGAATTTAAACTTATAGTGCCCTTCATACTGTAACATTTTCTTCTTGGCATGGTTGTGTACATTGGCTACTTCCCTTCTTTTTTCTTTAGAAAGGTGATATTTTTTTATCAAGTTACAAGGTAGAAAAATGTTGTGCTGTTAAAATCTAATGAGCTAGAACCAGAATTTGATGATACATACCTTGAGATATGCATAGTTTGGAGTGTCTGGATCTGGTACTTTGAGTTCGTAGGATTCATCTATACCAAATTTTAACTGTCAAAACAGAATAAAAAAGAGTTAACTCGAATAAGGTAGTTCAGCATTCTTGATCTAGTTTTGAATTATTGGAAAGTGTTTCTTAGAAAAACAAAAGAAAATTTTAATAACCAGACCATACCTAGAAATGGATGTTAAAAAGCCCATACAATGAGCCTTTCACACCACCCAAAAGTATTGTTAATGGATGTCCATACTTTAGAAAGCATGATTGTGGACAATATTTTGAGAGGCTTGTAACTTCAATATGTTTTCTAACGAATAGCTTCTGTGTACCATTTTGAGTGCAAAATAGATTCATGTATCAAAAGTAGCTGCTTGGGGTTTAACCCCCTAATGTGATTTTATTACATCCCAGAGGATGATGGGAACTATCCATGCTTTCCCAAGATCTAAAATAAATTTTTGCTTTTGTTACATTTTTCTTAGCATTCCCGGGGAAATTGATTCCATGCAAAATGCTAGAAATTGCTATAAGAGTAGTCTCATATGTTTCATGTAAGGGTCGGAAATTGCTTTGAAATTGTTTTCCATTTCCAGCTTCCGCAGCGTGGCATATTGTTGGGTTGATTTCCAGATTAAGGGTTGAAAATTGCTGTCAAATTATTTTTGTGTTTCCAGCTTCCGCAGCATGCCATATTGTTGCAGTTGATTTCGGGATTCACTGTGTAGGAGTGATCTGAATTAATTCCTCATTTTAAACTTTGTAAAAAATAGTTTGTTGGCAAAGTTTAAGGCAGCAATCAACTTGAAGTTCAAAGGCCAAAAGCCCTCAAGAAGAGAAAACGGATCCCCTTGATGGTTGGCATTCCAAGGCAGCTCTTTGATAGAGAATGCTGATTGATGCAAAAACAACGAAGAAGAGGGATGTAGAGGAAATGAAGGAGGGCAATAGACGGAAAAAACTCAGGAAGAAGAAACCTGCTTGAAGATCAGAGGAGGAAGTAACCATTGAGCCTGAGCCTGTCCATGCATGAGGAGCAAAGGTTGTCCTTGAGCCATGGCAATCTGCAATTGCTGTCAGTGAGTACAATACATGAAATCACAGTGTATAGCTCACCCTTTGTAAATATTTCCTGAGCAAAATAAAATCCCCATCGAATGCTTGTTTTCCCATTTGGGTTTCCAGGTAAAAATCTGCTGTCGCTGTGTCAATAGCTGTGTGAATGAATTTGGCTGTGTAATAGCTTCAATTTGATGTGATTTCTTGCTGTTTAAAACTACATCCTACAGTACTTTTGCATTGCAATTCCCTACAGCCATATATTCTCCCAACACCCACAGCATTAGATTCCCTGTCCAGCAATCTTTTGTTAGTTAATTCGATGGAATGCTGAATCACAGTGTTATTGTCAATTCGTAAGATCGCTAGTGTTGAGTGAATGCACATCCAGCCTCATTATTTGACTGGGCATTCTAGTTATTAATTCGTTTTTTGCTGATAGTCAGCTTGCCCTCAAATCGTTGGTGTATTTGTGTGGAAACTTCAGACCATTTCCATTGACGACAGTCATCCACGTTTGGCTTTAACTCATTGTTTTATTGCTTGGTTCAGTACCCTCACACTCCCAGTGTTTCATCCATTCGCGGTATGCTGGTTATGGTATATTCCTCTGAGTAATTGCTGTAAACTATACTACAGCACTAAAATCGTTCGGTTAGTTCGCTGACTAGTACAGGAGTCATTTCAGCGATCTCATACTTATAAATTCGCTGGAATATTAAACCTACATCTCATATATATTCTTATGGGATTTGTTGGTGTGGGAAAAGATTCTGCTCTGTTTCCCAAGCTAATAACCAGTACACTATTGTGTACTTTTGGCAACAAATACCAAGGCGTGGGCATGGGCACTCGTGAACAGCCATTCATATTTAAACCTATGGAGATGAATTGGCAAATTACCATTGGTTCTGTGTGCTGCCACAACAGATTTTGAGAGCTGCAAATTGGTAAACAGAGGCCTGTTTATCTAGTTGGCACTGCAAGCATGCAAAATAGTAAAAGGCCTGTTTATCTAGTTGGCATTGCAAGCAATCAAATCTTGAACCCAAATTTGAAGACGGAGTTCTCAGATAATTGTCATACAGCGTTAGAGTTATGATTACTAGCTGAGAAGGTATTGCACTCACAATTGCCAGTTATGATTACTAGCTGAAAAGGTATTGCACCAAAAACAGAGAATTATTAAATTTCCGCATAGCATCTGTGTCGGTAAAACGGGTAAAACGAGTGGGCTATAAATCTCTCGCTTACAGTTGAATGAGTTATTTATATCAACATTTAGGATCTATTTTTCCATTTTTTGTTTCGACAAGATGCTGCCTAAACATGCACTTCCCCTATTTGGAAGTAAGTATTACAATGAAGTGTAGCCAGCTTACAACAACAAAAAAATATCCCTTCAGGGTCAACCCCAGATCCCCTCTTCCCTTGGGAGTTGATTTCCAAATTTACTGCATATGCATTATTTGTGTCCACGTTCATCTATTTTTCCTTCACATTTTTTTGAAATTATTTTCTGTTTCCAGCTTCTGCAGTTTCCAAATACGAGATGGCCAAGGAGGGACGAAACATGTCTCTGGGAAACTGATTCCAGGCAAAATTCTTGAAATTGCTGTAAGAGTAGTCTCGTATCAAAATTTACTTTGAAATTGTTTTCTGTTTCCAGCTTCTGCAGTATGGCATATTGTTGGGGTTAATTTCCAGATTAAGGTTGAAAATTGCTTTCAGATTATTTTCGTGTTTCCAGCAGCTTGGCATTTTGTCGGAGTTGATTTCTGGATTCACTACATCTGATCATATGTCAATATTTAGGATTTATTTTTACTTCACATTTTGATGCTTTCTAATAAGCACACCCTTCTGTAATCTAAGATTATCACAATGAAGTGTAGCCAACTTACAATAGAAATATTCCTTCAAGGTCAACCCCAGAATCACTCATTTATGTCAACGTTGAGGATCTATTTTTCCTTCACATTTTTGTGAAATTATTCTGCAGTTTCCAGAAACTAGATTGTCAAGGTGGGGTAAAACATGTCTGTTGGAGATTTGAACATTGGGAAAATATCACTATCCATACTGGACCATTGAACCAAATCCCCATTGCCAGATTCTTAATTCACATTATGTTTTTTTTTCCTAAATTCAATTAATTTCAAATAATTACACAAAAAACATAAGATTTACAACTTAATATGATTTAATTTCAAAAAAATATGATGCTTATAACAAACAATAATAATAATATATGTTCCTAAATTATATATAGAAATGGAATAATAATATATATTCCTAAATTATATATAGAAATGGAAATAGAAATATATATTTTAATCAAAATTATATTTTCAGGTCTATTTCTACATAAGTTATGCTACTGGATTAAGTAAAGTTACGACAACACTAAATTTATCCTGGTGATTTAAAAATTGTTATTCGAAGTATATAATTCCTTTCAAATAATAATAAATTTAAGATTCAGATAAATATATACTGATAATGAAATGAAATAAATTCATTCTGATCTTTTTTTTAATCCTTTAGGTGACGGAACTATGTTAATTAGTTCTGTATAAGTTAAATTCTATGAAGATATATCATGTGATAAGAAATTAGTTCTGTATAAGTTAAATTCTATGAAGATATATCATGTGATAAGAAAGCGAAATCACCAACATTTATACCTGGTCATCCCAAGACTCGACACTGACGCGCAGACCTCGAAGTAAAGAAAGCGTCCCTGCAGCCTTGCTAGTCAATCCATCCTCCACCATCTCGATCTGATCGTGAAGAAGATGAATAGTTTTGAGGAATCTGGAAATCCCACTGTGCAAAATGGCAGAAGAGTTAGGATAATGCCCTATTACTGCTACAGCGAGGTCCTTGGGGACAGCCAAAGTGTAGTGCTCATTCGTGCCATATTCTACGCTGGCAGGCATTGGCCATATGGGAATCCTATTTATAGTTCTATTATGTTCGCTACTCGACCATGTTAGAGACGCGGACCTCCACATTGTCATAAAAGCCAACCAAAGCCATGCTCCCCGAACAACAGAGGCCATTACGGCCATTGTGGAGGTCTATTGCTACTGTACGCTGGCCTGGCCTGGCCTTGCCTTGAACAGGACAGGGAATTGGGAATGCCTTCAAACCCAATCTCTGCTCTATGACTCTTATATCAATCCAAGTTCCAACACAAAAAGGTACGATAGTTAACTCTAGTTACTCCTGCCCCTGCAGCAAACGAAGAAACAAAGTGGGAAGATCTAACTTTCCTTTATTGAAATACGGGCCAGCCGAATATCTTGAAATAATAATTGCGGGCTAACGTCACATTGTTCAGCTATTTCAACGCCCTTGACGACGCGGAGGATCATGGAAACATACCTGCCTTCAAAGTTGGAAGTTGGATCTGCCTGGGGAAGAGAACATTATCGACACGGAGGATCATAGAAAGATACGGTGATACCGTATGCCTTCAAAGTTGGACGTTGGTTTTGCCTGAGGGGGAGAATTTTTCTAGATCAGGCCTTCTCTGTGTTTGTCGTTTTCAAGAGAATGTGATCTCAATTTTTCCACAACCTGTGGCAAAGCTTGGGAATCGTTTTCCTTTCTCTCTGCACTCGTTATTTATCTTTCTATCTCCCTGCTACCTCACACTCCCATGTGATTCCGTACCCACTCCACTTTGGATTATATTCTACTTTAATCTACGTTCTCGTCAGAAACATATATATATATATATATAAAAACTTTGCCCAGAAACACCAACGCTGCGATAATATATATTCAATGGCAACAAGTAAATATCAGATACTCGCACGACAATCGCACAGTTAAAGGAGTCCTCTACATTAGTTAGTACAAATTTAAATGTACATACAAATACTTTGCCAGACACCAACGCTGCTATAATATATTATAGTAATAATTTATTTGTGAGATATTATAATAATAATAATTTTATTTTAATCCATATCTAATTTTTATAATATTCAGAATTGAATTGTATTAGATTTCTCTGATCGTGCGACATGAGATGAGATCGTTTGTGGGACAAGAGATCTCAAGTAATAATATTCATATAAATAATATTCATGTAAATAAGAATACAAACTCGGGTAAGGTAATGTTATAGGAGAATATATACATATATTTAAAATAAATAAGATGTTTTATATTTTCAAATGTGTTGGTAGGTGGTTACAACTCATCTACAGCATAGATAATGTCGTTACGGATCTCCAAACCCACTTGCCCCACCCAAACCGATGCTGTGTGGTGGGTAAACTGCTCAAAAACAAAGAAGCATAGTTTATTGCTCACCTTTAAATTCGTCTGTAGCGCACTTACATGTGCAGTACGGGGAGGGACAATAAATGTTCTTTGTTTCTGACACATTTTTATTTTAACTCGATATGCTATATTGCAATATGGACGTGGAGGATAAATGTTGTTGACAAGGGATGGGAGGTCAGAAAAGTTTTCTTAAATTTTATAGTTTTGATAAATTAAAAGTTTATATAATATACATAGTAATAAAATATGTTTAGTTTATTTTTTATATAATTTTATATATTTTAATAAATTAAAGTTTATATAATAATAATAATAATCTGTTTTTGTGGGATAAGGGACCCCAAATATGTTTTGGTGAGTTTAATCATTTTATATTATTGGATATTTTTATTTCAAATATTATTATAATGGTTAATTATTACCCCAAATATGTTTTGGTGAGTTTAATCATTTTATATTATTGGATATTTTTATTTCAAAATATTATTATAATAATGGTTAATTATTATAATTAATATTAGGGATGGTGGAAGTGGGGGGATTCCTTTTTATCATGAGGGAAATAAGGATGTAGAATATGTGTGGGGAATTGGGAGTTGCCACCAACATTGAAGTTGAGGCCATAGCAGAATTTCAAACACTATGCATTTTTAAAGAAAAAAGAATTAATAGTGTGATGATAGTAAGGGATTCTTCCATAATCATTGGAGCCTTTGTTATGGTGAGAGATCCTTGAAATCTAGGGTTGGCGAGGATGGTTCAAAGGTTCCTAGACATCACTAAAGACATCGACCATCTAGATTTCTTCCATTCTTAAAGAAAAAAGAATTAGCATTGCGATGACAGTAGGGGATTCCTCCATAATCATTAGAGCTCTTGTTATGCAGAGAGATCCTTCAAATCTAGGGTTGGCAAGGATGGTTCAAAGGTTCCTAGACATCACCATAGACATCGACCGACTAGATTTATTCCATGTGCTTAAAAACCAGAATGAAAATGTGGACCATGAAACCAATGTTGGGGTCCTCGTGGAGGAAGGAACATTAGTATTAAGTAGAGGTGACACTGTATCCAAAGTAATCCCATGATAAATTCATTTAGCATCACTATGAATCACATGGAGAACATCATAAGGCAACAAGTGTGGGAGAAGCAATGATATTAAATCCCACATCATATTGTAGTAACTTCATTTTAGTGATAGAACTTATAAGTATAATATAGAGGGCACTATCTTATGCATGTGGGTTTTCCCTTGAGGTATAGATCTTGGTTATGCTAGTTGTAAGGTTAGGGATTTGCATCATGAGCACATAATCCTAGTGGAAGGATTGACTACCCACATGAAGCATTGTTTTGGGAGTTGGGCTCTGGTGTTTTCCATTGCTTTCCCTAGAGCTACTATTGTGTGGGAGAGGGCCCTATGTCATGGCTTGTGGGAGCTACATGCTTCGGTGGCAAATTCTCTTAACCCTTTAGTGCACCTCCATTCATACTACATGGATGTTATGGTACACTGTCATTATATAAAAAACTATTGTGTTCTTTGTGAATCAGCCTTTATTAAAAGAGACATCAAGTGTTGTTGTAGAGACATGTCTAAGATGCAAGATTTCAAGGTAGATTCATGAAGAAAAAGAAGTAGATTAGGAAGATGATTGGCAAGAATTGTGGCAAAATAAGAATAGGGAAAGGGCTTGAAGTATGGTGGAAATGAAGGTCTTAATGCACTCTCAACAACAAACACGGTGTGAGCTTGAAGAAATGATAAGATTGTTGGTGGCTCAAGTATACATGGTGTTGGAACAATTAGGCACTTCTACAAAGCAATATATGACTCCACTTCCTTCAATTAACAAAAATATTAGGTCCCCTACCCCTGCCAAGGTTAATGATGAGTTTGGAAAAGACGGCTCCCCCCTGGAACAACCAAAGATGAAGTATGGAAAAAAAAGAATCAAGGGCACCTGTGAAGGAACTAGTAGAAGAAGGCCCTTAGGTCCAATGCTTTTAATATTTCTGCTTCAGAGTTTTAAGTATGTAATTCATATTATTTTACTTTTAAACAAATTTGTAAGGAAGTATTCCTATCGGTGTCATAGTAATAATAATAGCATAGGCCAGGCCAATTTTGAGTGCCAAGAAAGTAATTCATTAGAAGGCCTTGGCCAAAAATATCTAAGTTTTGTATTATACGGCTATACAGTCCAACCACATCATTTTTCCTAATAAAAATATAATTGGTTATGTTGTCCCCTATCTCTCATAGAGGGGCATAGTGTTTAGGATGCACCTTTTGTTGGCACACTTACATACACTAAGAGGGGGCGGTGAATTAGTATAAGACTTTTTTTCTTTTCTTACAATATTTATCAATTTATTATATTACCAGCCATAAGAAGTTAATGATAAATATATACACAAACATAAAATCCACATTACACAGAGATTTAACATGGAAACCCAAATGGGAGAAAACCACAAAACTTTTCTTTATAAAATCATGCAGGTACCAACCTTCAAGAGACACCAATCTCCTCTCCTGGGCACCAACTCGACAATAATGTTTGTAGTCACCAACTTGCAGGAGACACCAATCCCCTTGGTTGAGCACTAACTCAACAACAATGTTTGCAGGCACCAACATGCAGGAGACACCAATCCCCTTGGTTGAGCACCAACTCGACAACAATGTTTGCAGACACCAATCCCCTTGGTTGGGCACCAACTCAACTCTCCCTGTAGGCACCAACCTACAATTGTTATATTCATAGGAACCCACCTGTATGAGACACCAAACCCCTTTAACTACCAACAATATCAGATTGACTATTTTCTTCAAGCCTTAACACCTATACAAATATGTTGCTCTATCTCTGTTGTCACAACACTTTCCACCAGCTCACATTCTACATGAATTCAAAAATTCGTTAGACCTTGAACCTCCCAACTACCTTTAGACAATCATATTCTTCTCTCTTACATTTTCTGTCATTCGAAAACCTCCAAGCCTCAAATCTTCTTTTCCACACTTCCTCACATTTTCTACACTCAAAATAGATTCGAGCAATGATATTTATATAGTCCATGCTTCCATGGATTTGTCCACTTAAAAAGATGTCCATGGGGTTGGATCCAGATCTCCTCAAAACTAGGTTGCGGCACTCCTTAAAAATCGACACAAACCCCCTTTGGTTTCGTGTGTGCTCTAGTCACAGACCATGGTGCAAACTTCAACACTCAGCAGTTGTTTGATCAATCCTTAATCTAATATCGACCATCGATATGCTCAATTCCCTCCAAAACACACAATGCATCCTCAATGCTCAGTAGTTGTCAGATCGTCTTCTCAATTAAATCTTAGTCGTTTATCTCATTCACTAGCCATTAGCACATGCAACAAAGCTTCAATGCTCGGCGACCATTTGATCATTCCTTGACTAGGTCTTAGTCGTCGATCTCTTCTCCTTGTTATCGGGTCTACCGGGCGATTAGGCCATCGGGCCATTGAAACTCACACACAACAGCGCTTAAACCTTGATTGCACAATAGTCGTCTAATCTTGTTTTGGATTAGATATTGACCATTGATCCAGTTCCCGTAGACATCGAGATCATTGGGACTATCGGGCCATCAAGCCTTCATCCATCCACCTCCTCTCTTCTAGTATCTGATATATTGATACTAATTATAAAATGTGGTGAGTACCTACACAAGAGATCTAACTAGAAGAAGAACGAAAACAACTTGCAAAGGTAAGAAGACGAGAGAAAAATTGGAGAGAAAAGAATGAGAATTGTATTAACCAAATGAATGAATGATAAAATACACATGATATACTATATATAGCTCAACTAATGCGCCATAGTGGTGGTCTAGAGAGACCTGGACACACTCAGGCAGTTACAGAGTTAACTGTCGCCTAGTCCTATTCAAATAATCATGCAATCTTCAGTTAAATGGACACACCTGAGTGAAATGAGGAGGAGATCAAGCATGCACAAGGAATGTGCTTACCTGGTGACTATCCCAAGGTAAATGTGCATTACTAGTGATTATCCCGAGGTTACTTGGTGATAAAACCAAAGTTACCTTGAATGACTCCACTCTGATAATCAACTAAAGAGAATATTCTCCTAGAATGTAGGAGAGTTTCCTAAAAAATGGGAGACCCTCAATAATGACTAATAAGCATAGGAATATAAGAAAAAAATATCCTAAGTGTGTGTGATATGTAACATAAATAAATATATAATAATAATATTAAATAACTAATAACTAATAATGAATAATGAAGAGTTATGACATCCTAATGAATTGATGCATCTCTTCATGAAAGGGCACTCTATGTGGGTATATAAGGCCCTTATTAGTCCCTGTCGTAGGCATAGAGGGACTATAGCGATCAATAAGTCATTGACTTCATATTAGTTTGTCCTTTGACCACAAATATTTGCATAATATCTATTGTTGGAGCTAGGGAACTAAAAACATTGATTTTTATATAATAAAAAGTACCATATATGTAATGATCTGATTGGATAACAGATTGGAGGTCTTATTGTAGGCTTTGTTATTCCCAATGTTTTATATGTTAACATATCCAAACTTTTTGATCGTATACAATCTTTTTGAATCATATATTTTTCCTATGTATTGCTTAAAGGTGGATTAATGCTAGCATTAGTTCGAATGTTTGTCTTAGCATTTTCTGCTAGCTAAATTTATCTCAATGTTTGATATGCTATCATATCCAAAGTTTTTCCTTCGAAAACATTCTCTAGCATATTACTATGTGTGATTTTTTCTTTATTCTTGCGTGGTTCGAGAATCTTTGTCATTGTTGCATACATAAACAGGTCTGCCACGCTGCATTCTTTCTTAAATGTTTGCACAGGACAATGCCCTTCGATGGTTCTGACAATCTTAAGTGTTTACCTAATAGGTCTCACAGCCTTAAATGTTTATTGTACAATTTCGTTCCATGTTTTTTGATGGTGTTGTTTGCAGTGAAATTGTGCAAAATTGTTCCCCATCGGCATCATTGGTTCAGTGGTTGATGCTTGTTCGTTGGTTCGTTCCATACTTCTTGTTCTTGTTTGATTCAACTTTGCAAAGTTGAGGTCCTGCAGTTACAATTGCTTCTTCACTGGTTTGTTGTTCTTCAACTTTGCAAGTTGTTGGACCTGTTGTTGTGGTTTGCAAGTTTTGTGGCTGAGCTCTTGTCATTCCTCATTGACGGGTAAGTTTTTGTGCCATCGTTTTGTTGCTATTCCTTTTTTTTTCTACTTGGTGTTTTGCACCTTGCAGGCAAGCTTTTTCAATGGTAGGAGTCCCTGCCTCGAAATTATGCTATAGAACATCTTTCTGAGTGCTCTTATTTTTTGTTCCTGGAAACCATGCATCCTCATATGTAGGCTGCCACATCCCGCATATTGTGCCATAGCTATTTCAAAAATTGCAATGCAAAGGGGTTTAGAAAATGAATTCGGAGCTGTCACAAGGGGTAACCATCTAACGGGGTGTAGAGGCAGGAAATGCTTTTATTTCGTGGGTCAAAAAACTGCGTCCACCTGTTGTGTTTATCTTGTGCTTTCTATTTTGCAGAACTTTTTTCTGCCTTTGAGAATCTTGTGGGATGCACACCATGGATAGGTTCAAATCAGTCTTTGTGCTCAACAAATTTATAGTCTTATTTATTTGTATTGTTTCTTCTGTTTGGTTCACTTTTCAGTGTAGGTTTGTTTTCTTGTCATCTACTGTGGCGACTAGGGGGGATTGAATTTGACAAGAAGAAGGTTGAAGGATACATATCGGGATTGGTACCAGTTCCGCACTTGTATTTTTCTATTTTACCTTTTTTTATTATTCTTTTTTTCCCCTTCTCTTTGTTTTCATATAAACTGAAAGTAGCTAAGAAACCGCTTCAAAATCACAGTTCAAAGGATGAAACAAGTAATAGATGTTGAGTCGTATGAAATAGATACACACTCCATTATACATGACAACATTGACGAGGTGTTGCATAGCAATGGGATTTTTAGATTGGATGCATTCTCATATACTATAGGCGATTGCCTCTTCGATGCATTTCAGGTTCTACTGCATTTCCATTATTCCTTGACCCACCTGTGCAATGGATTGATAGATTATTTCTTGGGATGTTTAAAAAATGGCGACGCCAAGGCATTGGAGTCGTATGAATATGAAATGGAATCTGATTTTCTTCGGCAATTGCATGAAATAGATGATGTCGCTACGTATTTTTCAAAGATGCGGTTGTCTGCATCTCCAATTCTTCCTGCACATGAGAGGGGACTTTGGGGAGATACATTTTGTATACGGTGGTTGTCTAAGTGGCTCAATATATCAATTGGAATATGGTCATTGACAAGAAAAACAAGATATCTACTATTGAACAAAACTGCATCTAACAATCCATATTGCATCTTGTTCCATGATGCCAATGTTGTCAGTGGTCATTATGAACCACTACTGTACAAAAAATTGTCCATATGCAATCTTGGAGGACCTCATATTTACTTGTCCTTCGTTTACAAAGACCTTGAATCGCAGTGGAAACGGATTATGCATCGCATAGACTTCCATGGTTTGTAGCTAGCGACAATTGTTGTATCTAGTTGTGGAGATAGTCTGTTCAATGCAATTTGTTGTTTGGTAGCAGTAGATTTCGATGTGTAGTCACTGCGACTTTACACTATAGTCCTTTTGCAATGCAATTATAGGCGGCAACCAATAGGCTTTTAGCTACTTGCATCAACACCTTTCACCATATCTCCTAGAAAATATGCCAACAATTGCAAGTTGGCAAGAATACCTTGTAAACATGGCACTTCCATATGAAAAAGGAAATGTGGAGGGATCCAGATTTTGTTTGCAATGGCTATCTTTAATATTCAGAGTAAATATCCAGGTCTGGTCGACCCTTCCAGATGGCACTTTCCATTCCTGGTCTATTGATTCAAATTACGATCGAACAATTGCCATCCTCTCGTTGAAAACATATATGACACATATCCATTATCAACCTATGCTTGGACATATCATTGGTTCAGGGTTCAATGTCCATGCCACCCAAACCGCATTGAATCTGCATACGCGTGGCATGTTGTTTAATGAGATTGAAACTCCTCCCAGTTGCGATAAGGCCATAGAGAGCTTAAACAACAAATGTAGGCTAAGTTATCACAACTTGAAAAAAGTCATGCGTGAAATTCCTCCTAGTTGTGATGAGGCCATATAGGGCTTAAACAAAAAACGTAGACTAAGTTATCACAACCTGAAAATTTTCATACGTAACAGAGAAAAAAATAACGGTGGTATAGGAAATATTGGCTTTCCAGTGTCCATTGTCAATGCCAGCCAAACCACATCGAATGTGCATAAGCGTCGCATGCTATTTAATCATAGTGAAATTCATCCCAGCTGCCATCAGGTCATCCTACCCTTGAACAAGAAATGTAGACTAAGTTACCACAACTTGAAAAAGGTCATGCGCGAGAGAAAAAAATACATTGCTACGCTTCCTTTTAGAGATAAATTGACATATCACAATCTAAAAAAAATTGTTTGTGCACAACACAACAGAGACAGGTACGGTCACATATCCCACAATGGTCATGCTACTATCCCAAAGGAAAAAATCACATTTTGTGGGCTAGAAGCAACACCATGCATTTCTACCAATGAAAATCAACAAACACTTTCTACCCATACTTTCCCGCGAAAGAAAGATGCAATACAGACCTACATGAAATAAATCAAAGACACTCCTTCCATTGCATGTGCAATTTGGGATCAATTGAATTTCGCAAAAAACAATAGGTCTTTCACGCCTGATTTGGAAGCAAAATACCTTCGCTTGACAACACATGATAAAAGATTTTCCAGTGGCAAAATTTGTCTTCCATGCAAACGGTCGCTTGAAAATGGAAAACTGCCACAATTTGCAACCCCTGACCAAATAAGATGTAATACACCACTACCAGATGTAATTGCACTTACAGAACTTGAAGAGAGACTTGTGTCTCTGCGAATTGCATTTGCACAAATCAGGCCCTGGGGCTATAAACGACCCCATATGGGCTTAACAGGATCAATTATTAATGTGCATGTTTAGCTAGATGTTGTGCAAAAATCCTTGCCACAATTCATTAGCGATACACTGACAATTGTTGTGGCTCTCAAAAGACGCTTGCAATACAAAAATGCGTATCAGACAGGCAAAGTGCACGTGCATGTTGTTATGAAAGCATTAAAGGAATTATGTTCCAGGGCCCTGTACAAAGCGCAAAACATTTATATAAATGAGAACTGGAACAATGTTCTTGGAGAAGAGGATGGCAACTCTGCAAAGCCTCACAAAAATGCTAGTGGATTTGATACAAGTGATGAATCAGAGAATGAAACACCTACTGAGACATTGGTGCATGGATTCACTGATTCACAGTGCATTCCTGACTTGCAAGATAAGATTGTCGAAATTGCACCTACTAAGGGGAAACATCCACTTGGATTATTCAAGGATATATTCACTAAGGAAATGAACTTCCCAACACTCTTCTATGGAGATCCATGTGCCACTGACATTACAGGACGATTCAGTTATCATAAAATAGTTAGATGGGAGTTGCTACATTCAAGCGGTGACTTCTCCTATCACATAACAAAATTGTTTTTCAAAACAACACGCATAATAATAGAGCAAGTTTTGTCTTGCATGTGGGTCTGAATAAGAAAATGCCAGTTACAAGGAAGAAATTTGTTGGCCAAGGATGTCAAGTAGAAAGTAAACCTAGAAAAAATTATGAAATATGATATTGGATACATAGATTTCAAAAACATTCACATCTCTCCTAACTATTTGCAACAAAACAAGAAAAATACTTTTGCAATGATCCGACAATTGGACCTGCCAACATTTTTCATCACATTTACAAGTGCAGAGCATTGTTGGGATCCATTGGTGGTTGTCGTATCTGACTTGCATAGGAACAAGAAACGTAAAAACAAACTGATACACAGGAAAATAATGGCATTGACTACCTCATAAGAAAAGACCCAGTGACATGTACTTGCTACTATAGGCATAGAATAAATTCTTTGAGACAATTGATATGCTATGATGAAATGTTTTTCGGAAAAATATCGGACTACTTTTTTGTGACTGAATTCCAGAATAGGGGGAATGAACATGACCACGCACTGTTTTGGATAGAGGGTGCACCAGTCTATGGAGCTGACAACAATTCACAAATCGAGCAATTTGTGGACAAATACATAACATGCAACACAAATCATTTGGATCCAGAACTTGCCAAAGTTCATAGACATTATCATATAAGAAGTTGTAGAAAGCGAAAAAACTCGCATTGCAGATACAACTTTCCCATGCTGCCAATGAGAGCAACAAGAATCATAGAGCCACTTAGTTTAGAGGATAATGTTGTTGCTGAGAAATCTAAATCCTTGTTCACATTTCTAGAACAGGGAGAGTTTGACGAGTTGATGAGATTCGATGACTTCTTGACAAAGCTAAATCTATCAGAAGATGAGTACATCCAAGCCATACAATGTACGCTTAAACAACCAACAGTTTTCCTTAAATGAAAACTTTCCCATATTTGGAACAACTGTTTCTCCAAGGACATGCCAGTTATGTGGAATGCAAATACAGATGCACAGTATGTCCTCAATGCATATGCTGCAACATCGTATTGTACCTCGTATATGACAAAGGTTGACAAATCTATGACAAGTGCATTCAGAAGAATACGCAAAGAACATGAAAGAAGTCATATTGATTCCATACAAATGATATGTATGTTTGGCAATACATTGCTTAATCTTCAACAAATGTCTGCTCAACAAGCAGTCCACATTGCACTTTCCCTGCCCCTCAATTGTAGTTCAAGAAAATGTGTCTTCATAAACACATATCTACTTGAGAAACACACATTTGTGCTTAAACCACCAGTTTTTCTAGAACAAGAGCCTGACAATTCAAAAGACGTCCTATGTCACTCTATTATTGATTATTACCTCCAGCGTCCATCTCCTATTAGGCATATCTTCTTAGCAGAATTCGTATCGCATTACAAAAAAAATGGTGCACCCATATCAAAAAGAAAAAAACCCTATGTGATACGGTTTGTCAAATACAATAAACATTCCGACCATGAAAACTATTGTAGAGAAAACCTGATTCTATACATTCCGTTCGATGAAACGAAGAGACATTAAAACATAACTTCTCTACATGAGAAGTTGCGTATGTTGCCTCTGAGACTATAGTGCAAATCAATGAAGCTAGATTTACTTACAATGTTAATCCAACATGGGGTGATCTAGAAATTGCAGTTAATGAGCTAGAAAACCCTGACAATCTTGATGAGACATTCACAAACCGAAAAACAACCAGAACTCCTTGCGAGTCCTATGACTTGCAAGAGGATTTGCCTCATCCTCGAGCAGGTGGCAGTGAGAAACGTATCAATCTTGGTTTTCAAGTCACAAAACATCCTTTCCTTATTGAAAATAATGAATACCATAGAATAAGACGTTTGTTGAATCGAAAACAACAAACAATTATAGAGGACATTGCTCTTAAAAAATGCTTGAACATGGACACTCATGTGCACTTGTTCCTTACAGGCAGAGCAGGAACATGCAAGACATTCACAGTGAAAACATTATTCCAAATGCTTATACGAATCTATGATTCAAACAATTCCTTTGATCCTATGAAACCAAAGGGCCTAATAGTTGCATATATAGGAAAATATGGATATAATGCAGGTGGAACAATAGTCCACTCTGCATTTTTAATGCCTTTTAACAAGTCATAATTTCTTCCACTTAGCAAGGAAATGTTAGATATGTTGTCTAAGATTTATGCCGAACTCCAACTTGTCTTTATAGATGAAGCATCTTTGATTGGAAGTCGCATCTTGTATTCTATTGACAACTGACTAAGAAGCATAAAACATTTGCACACGAAAAACTTTGGAAACATTGACATGATATTTTGTGGGGATCTTTACCAGGCACATTCGATCCAAGATTCTTTGATATTTGAACAACCTATGGTTAACATGCAAACAGTGACGCATGACTTCTAGAGAGACAATATTAAATGCTTTGAGTTGCATACTACAATGCGCCAGACAAATGAAACATTTATTGCAATTCTGAATAGAATGTGGACAATCAGCCAAACATATGATGACTTAACATATATCAATTCGAGGTGCTTGCGACCTGCACCAACAGACCCAACGTTCCCTTACCTGTTCTACACAAATAAAGATGTTGCAATGCATAACAGGAACATGCTATCGCTCATGCCTGGGGATGATATCATCATCAATTCAATTGACCTGGAATAAGACAACCATGGAAATGTGCCACGTCATGAATATACAACCACTTTACCTTTGCAGCTTGTCCTGAAATTAGAAATGTTGGTTGAAATATATTCCTACAACTATGATTCACAGGATGGCTTGGTCAATGGTGCAAATGGAATACTCAAAGACTATACGAAAACATAAAAACTTGATGTCCTTTGGATTAAGTTCCATGAACCGCATATAGGCAAGC
>SNQJ01S0107422.1:0-22549 GCA_010110895.2 Picea sitchensis
ATTGTGGCTATGGTTGATGGTGAATATTGTATTCTGAGATAGGAGACTGTGAGAGAAAGAAGAGGAAGTTACAACGGGTTTTTTGTAGGTTGTATCCCTTCATATGTTGGATAATAATAAATGAAGGACCTGGAAATTTCTCTAGTGGACGTAGCCCACACTGGGTGAACCACATAAATATGTGTCTCTATTTTATTCTATATCTTCTTTGTTTTGTTTCCGCATTTGTTTTATTTTATTGCTCCACGGCCCTATTTTTCTAACAAAACGCGAAGGAGAAAGGTTTGAAATTGTCGAAGCCTGAACATCCGAAGAAGTTGGGAGCCGCCGATCTACGAGAGGATAGGTGTCACTAGATCAAAAGCTTCGGGTAAAACGCTCGGAGGGAAGCCGAGCAAGGAGAAATTGAAATATGAGAATGTCGAAGGGTGAAGTCTCGGAGTGGAGGATAGTCATTGGATTAAAGAGGACAAATGTTAGCATATCTTCCATTTCGAAAGATATCCAGTCAAAATAAACGAGAAGTTGATATTTGAAATCTCCACAGTTCGGAGACCTGAAGGAGATCTCTACCGTTAATCTGAGAGGGACACATGTCAGTGGATTTTCAACTCTGGAAGATTGACGTACAGAGGAAAGCAAGGTTTGAGAGTTGAAACTCCCGAAGCCCGGATCATGAAATAAACCGTAGTCGTTGATTTAGAAAGAAGCTATGTGTCGACGGATAGTGGAGATCTGGGATCGCACGTGGAAGGAGGAAAGGAAGAAATATAGTAGTCCTTGATCGAGTGGCATCACCAAGGGATTGGAGATTAATGGTCATTCTCAAATGCGGGGCCAGAATGTGCTCGGGTCTTAATTTTTTTTGAGCCGGCCACAATCAAAACCATGGTATCGCCAAAGGCATAAGTGGAGTTCTGTAGTGAATTGCAGGGAGAAAAGTGGGTTGCCCTCAAATCGCCTTTGGTCGCACCCACAATCACGTGGTCACATGAGATCATCACCAAAGGTCACATCAACAAAAGATTGAGGAAGGAGCTAGCGGTGTTAGGCTACACATCGGAGGTTACGCATTGAAAAGACAAAAAAGCCTCTGCGTGTATAATCCAATGGCATTGATCAAACAGAATTTGATCTAAGGGTTGTTGTTTCACTTCATGGTTTCTTGATCAATTACGACTCAATTACATTAACTGAATCATTGTTTTGGGGCGTTGGAATCATTACTCTTGAGCGTTTTGAGATTCTCGACTCGACCATTGGAGATTTGGAGTATAACGAAGTGATTGTATCTGCCAGAGAATTGGAAGAGCTTCATAATGATCGCCAAAGGAGATGAAGAGTCTCGAGGTAACTGTCAGTGGAATGAAGACTCATCATAGAGAAAATTGACAGGTGGAAAAGTGTCGAAGACTGTAACTGCCAAAGAAGCCAAAGAATCTCAGGATAACAACCCCTGATGAAGAACAGACTCAACATAATTGCCAGAGAGGATGAAGATTTGTGTGTATGATCTAGCAAAGGACTTGGAATGATAAATATATGAAGAACAAAGAAGATATGGTTGCTTCTTTTGATAGTTATTCATGCGGGTAGAAGCATGTTGTGTGCAGCATTTGAAGCTCACAAAAGAGGCATAGCACATAGAATGGAAATGGTGCACATAGCATAAGACACAAAAGAAAAATATAGAACAGAGATACATATATGAGAAAGGAATATAAATCCTAGGTGCACATACAGAGACAGAGCAGGAGAACAAAAAGTTCAAGAATATGCAAGAAGGAAGACACTGATGCAGGCAGAGAACAACAGCGTAGCAGAATAGTGATAAGACTAGTAAGCCATTGTTAAATAATGTATCACTATATAAATTTTAGTAACAAATATTCATATCTCAAGGTGGTAGGGTGGTTCTAGGGAGGATTGTTGTCCTCAGATTTTCAAGTGGGTGCTTGAACGCAGGGAGTTGTAGCTTCCATCAGGTTTCTGTAATATCCCCAAGGACGAGCCTTGTTGTAATCATGTTTATGAAATGTAAATCATGTTTTGTAGGTTGGTGGTCCAAGTATTGATAAGTTGGTGGGATTATGTGTTTATTAGGATGAGTAACCTAAGTTTTAAAGGCCAAGAGATTGTTTTTGTATATGTAATATGCATAACATTAATAAAGATTAAACATTGTTGCATGCAGACCAACCACGAAGAAAGAGTGATGGAGAACTAAGCTTGCACAGGGTGGGTGTTGGAACGTATTATTTTATTTTTATACTCTTGGTTCAAAGGTTGGAGCCACCCTTCTTTCTAATTAAGTAAGAGGTTATAATTAAGCCCAAAAAGCCGAATTTCAGGATCTCACGTTTTTCACGATGTACCTACCAAGCCTCAGTATCCCAACGTGTGAAGTAGCGATAAGGTTTAGTTCTAACCACCATTATCGAGCCTCTAAGTAAAGATCGTTTGATGTCATCACCTCGTGCTCTCGCGTTTCAGGAGTTACTCATCGAACACTTTCCGAACGTCCGATATGCGAAGTCTTTTCAAGTCACTTACGTAAATATCAAGAGTAATCTTTTTAAACCGTAGCTAGTCTCTATCGTGATTTCGCAACTCGATGATTCTTGCCTTAAAATGCAACACCTTTGTAACTACGATCCTCGAAGTCGCGATATTCATTAATTAATATGGGTTAATTAAAATCTTAAGTTAAATCACAAATTATAAATAATTTTGCACCATCGCGACTTCGGGCTTTTCGGTCTCAAAGGCTAGAAGCGAAATCGTTCGATACGACGAGCGTCAAAAAGGGGATAAAGGACTAAAAGCATGAAATTAAAGGAGCTAAGATGGATTAATTAATGCCTTTAGTATCTTTTAACTGTACGATCTACAGATGAATCTTTTAATGTTTATGCTCGTTTCCCAAGTTACGAGTCGTCAAATATTTATGCCATTTATTGGAATTTCATTGAAGTGATGGACAGTAAGATCCCACTTATTTTATAAAATCTTTCCATTAAACCGCTTAAGCGTTCTGTCGATAAGGACTAGCATGAGCTTAAGTGTTTAAGCAGAGGGTTTTGTTTCATTATCTCAGCTTTCCTTTCTATTATGCGCAGAGCTATTTCACCAGGATAACTTTTGTTTGTGTTTTCAATCTTTTGCGACAGGGGATATAATTGCAAGGTCATACAACATGGCTCCATGAAAATCACCCAAGGTATTCGTCGAGAGCTCAGGCCAAGGTTCATATATTGTTTCTGATATGTCGCCTCAAAGTATCAATATTATTAAAACATGGACACATATTTCCAATGTTCTACAACCTGAGGTGATAAAATGCTCAGATGATTCCTGCAATGAGGAGAATGATGACATGTCCACCAAATACAAAATCGTTGCTCAAACGGAGATGCACAAAATAGGAGCAAGTCCACAGCTTCTCCCCTATTATGATATGGTCATATGGGCACTGGACCATGTAGACCTCCTGACCAGAATGATTTTCAATGAGCAGAGGGAAGCAGTCGGGTCTTTCAGACCAAAGCACCTACAGGCAATGTATAAATTGTCACCCACTTCAAATCGTATTTACAATACCAAATTCCTAGAGGAGTTAAAAAAGAAGGAATGCGAGCAGTTCGGGAAAAATTTATCCGATCTAATCAAAGACTGGGTTTCACACCCCACGAAATTCAGGGCCGATACTAATGGAATTTATTCAATCTCCTCTTTAGAGCCACAATTCAAGCATGTAGCGATGATGGCCTATAGAATCTACGGGAAGGAGGACACAACTCACTTTTTCCTCCCATGGGTGTCGTTCATTTATACAGTCGCTGAAGGTTTTTCTATCGACTGGGCCAAACTGATGTTAGACAGTCTCACCAGTCGAATTACTGAATATTGAGCACAGAAAGCCAGCGGGAGAACATCTTCATTACTTATGTCTTCCTACGTCATGGACGTTATTTTCTTCATGACACCTTTCCGATTGATGAGTTGGAGCTGTCTGATGTTGAGCCTATCCATGTCTACCACTCGAAGCTTTGGGAGGATAAGGCCAAAGATTTCATCTACGATATTTTTAACTGGGTAATGGTACCGATGCATGTTGCTATCTTCGGCCATCCGCCTCCCCGGATTTCAGATAACATCATGGCCAACCTAAGTAATGTAGCAGATTGGTATATAGAAGCAGAGTATTCATACATCAGGGTTTTCGGCACCTCCGTTCCCCCCCATGTTTTGTCGTTATTTCTTCCATATAAGCTAATATGCCACAAGATTGCTAGGCAAGCCGTGCTTGGTGGAATAAGAAAGGATCTCAAAGGACTAACGAAGAAGGCATGGCCACCCTTCCCCATTCACATTGGTTCATACTCTTTATTAGATTTTGGCCATGCCAAAGTCGAGGCCATGACCTTGGAGGAAATGAAGTTGGTGAACATTGAGTTCAAAAAGAACGACCCAAATAAGGTTGTGAGTAATCACTTGGTGAATTGTGGGCTGAAGAGATACGAATACAAGGATTCATCCCATGATGAAATTTTCCAAGGTGTGAGGTCCTACTCTAAATTCTTGAGCCAGATTCAGGCCTTGCCACCCAGAGATATGGTCGATTTCCTCAAATTCAAGGAGCATCGGAAGAGTTTCCTCCCCCTAATTTTATAGGGAAAAACCCCAAAGCTTCCAGACGTACAGAAAACAGAAGCCAAAGGCTAAAAGAACTCAAGTCCTAGCAAGGAGAAAAATCAGGAAGGGACAGAAAAAAGGGATACCTCGGAACAGGGAGCTGAAATCCCCAATCGAGGAGAGAAAAACCCAGAGGCAATTTCGCCAGGCAAGCGGGTACTAATTCAAGCTGAGATACCCTCGCAAAAGGCAAGTGACACCTCAATGATCACATCAAAAGAGTCGGTCACGGGCACTACCCCTAAACAATCATCCAAGGAAATCGAAATTCTGATTGTTGTTATCACACCCTTACAGTTCACAAAGGGGAATCCCGATGCAGGATGGATTTTCAATGAAGAATTGACACCCATTTCTATAGAGGATCTTCCTCCTAATGAATTTTTCTTTGATAAAAAATGGAAGGCTGTGGTGAGGCAAGAATTATATCAAAGAGAGGGCGTAGTGGCTAAAACATTTAAAATCATGACAGATGGAAAGGCCGTGAAAGAGGAAGAATTCACCAAGGAGATAGCTGTAACATTAGGATTCTTACGCTATGACCAATCAGTACTTAGTTGGAACTTTGAAGGCACAGTTGAAATGGAAGAACCTCTTGATCGGTAAGTTGGAGGCAAAGGTAGTTACAGCAGAAGCGAATGTTAGGGATCAAGCGAACAAAGGTCTCGAGGAGGCCAGAGAAGCTGACCAATGGGAAATTGAACAACTTAGAGCCGAGCTTGAGAAAATGTGTCAGTTGGTCCAGATAAAACAAGCATAGGTAAGCTAGAAAGAGGATTTAATACAACAGTTGCATTCAAAACTGATTTCTGCCAAGAACCAGGCCATAGATATAGATACGTTCCAGTACCAAGCCACTGAGATCCAAAAGAAGGTGGAAATAGCTTAGCAAGGATTGATCGCCGAAGTTGAAATCATCCAAAATCACTTTCAAACAATTGATCAAGCGCTAAAGGATATTTCTTTAAGAGAAAGGGAAGCTAGGGCGGCTAGAATCGCTTTCCAGGAGGCTTTCATAGCAACAACAAAGGAAGGAATGGTTGGTAGTGTCATATTATCCATCTCAGAGACAACCAGGGGAAATATCTTACTGAAGGCATGGGAGAATAATATATCAAAGACTAGAGAAAGAGATAAAGATATGAATAATTCTTGTGAAGAGAAATTTTGCCTAATAAATAAAAATCTGTTGAACCTTGATAAGGAGGATAATGCCAGGACACTGGTAAAAATTAACATAGCCAAACACCTGTTAGATATCAAGGAGAATGTCGAAAAGGAATAAGCCGAAATATCCCAGCTGAGTCAGGTTGAATTTTCCCAAGTGGACAAATGGTTAATAAAACCAAGTTTACAATTATGGTCCATCATCACGGAAGACTGACAACTAGTAAGATGATTGCCACAGCTGGCGATGAATTGTTACACTTTCGAGGCCAACAACCAAGTAGATCCCTCCAATTTGATAACCGAGTTGATTGAAAGGTGTGTCAGTTGCGTCGAGCAGGGGAAAGGGCAAGCTTCTGGTGTTAAATGATGACAGACGTTATTCTATTCTATTTCTGGGTACAAGGGAGCAAAGAAAGGAAGGCGTTTCACCTGCATGGGGGAAGATAAAGAGCGAGGAAATGAAATTCTTCCTTTCCTCAATTGTAATCAAAGGTTTCTAGAACGAATGGAATTTGAAGTGTTTTTTAGGCTTGTATAAATAGGCATTTTGAAGAAAAACAAAGGGCCTTTTCTTTTGGCATATTATAATAGAGAAATTTTCCATCACCAAGAATTAATACAGAGAAAATTGAAGACTCCATATTCCGTCCAGATTGAGTTATGTGCTTTCTTCTGTTATTTCATGCTTCATGACATTTTTATATGCATCTTTGATGAATGCTTTGACTGCAATTTGGTACAACCTCTACTGTGGAAATCATGTTTTAGTTATCTAATTAAGTGGATTACTTAGATCGCTATATTTTACGCTTCATTAAAGTGTTTCTCTTCTTTTTCTTCTTCTGTTACAGCATGAGATTCCTCTCGAAATGATGCCTCACATTGTCTGATAGCTCTATGTTTTTCTTTCGCTTCATACATGGTTCCAAATTTTTAACTTAGTTATGGAAAACGACCTTCAATTTGTTAAACTACTAATTCATCTCATGGGATTTTTTCTCTCGTATAAATCAAAAAATTGAATCAACAACTTAAAAACAGCAGCCTCTTAAATCTTTGTTCCTTAAATGATTGTCATTATAGCAAGGCAACCTCACATAGAACTCGACCACTCAGACCAAACTAGCATCACCTTAAACCTCTTTGACACTATCCTAAGAACTACAACCACCCAGGTCGAAGTCGAACGTTCGTGGGCAGCCATTGAACGAGACATAACCACTCAAGAACAAGTGGAAGTTAGACATAGACAACTTAGATATCAACTATAGTTTATCTTCCAGTTGTTTGCTCCTTCCCTTATCCTTTACCCTTTTCTGGATGCCTAGACTCTATACCTCATAGCCTTAAGTATAGACTCTGGAACAACATCTTTCTGGCGTTGTTGCCGGGGACGGAGATTCGTAGTCACTTTCCCCTGAGAGAACGACATTTCCAAGTCTCATTTTTTTATAGTGAACAAAAAGTGAACACTTTGTTAATTCTAAACCTTTATCATTCACTTGGAAACTCCACTTTTAAGTAAATTGGCATCCTTTCGAAGGAACACCAGACAAAACCCATATGCTAAACAGATCGTACCAGTTCCCGACCCTGAAAAAATACTAAAACCAGGGGGTCTTTTCAAACAAAACATTGTTGTTTAACAACCCAATTCTACTCAGTCTAAAGATAAGACCTTTCTTGAACCTTCGTCCTCACAAGAACCTTCTCTCAGAAAAACATTGGACAGTACTGTCGAGGTCGAGACCCTAAAGTCTAAGAAAATCCTACCCGAGATTAAGACCAAAACCTCTCTAATTACCTCTTACGTTAGTACGGGTAACACGCATGTCGTACAGCTCATCCCTATTGATATCCCATCGACTCTCAATATAAACCTCTCTGTCACTCAAGGCCTCGAAGAATTTTCCATGCCCACGGATTTGACACCGGTGGGCTCCCCCATTTAAATATCTTGCAAGTCAGAGGAGCCAAGTCCTCGTTTACCCTCTCCCCCTTTTCCAACTTTCACCTCCCCTGGTAAAAATTTCCTTGATTTTTTCCCGCTCCACCCTAGGGAAGCTAGAGAGTCACTATACATCTTTGCCAAACCTCTTTATAACACACCAATTTCCTTTCCTAGGTCATCCATGGCCGTCGTTAGAGGAGGAGCAGGGGGGGCAGGAGTTCAAGGCCAACAACTTCCCCCCAGGGTTTTCACCAAAGTGGCTGCTAGATACGCTCCCTTGGTCCTTCCAGTACCCCTCCATGAGTTACTCGAAAACTATATGAAAAACTTACCCAAGTTCACAGGAGAAGGGGATCTAAACACAACCGAGCATATCAACTTCTTTGATCAATTCGCTGATATTCTAGGTCTTGAACATGACGACGTGTATTCTCATTTGTTTGTCCAAACCTTCAAGGGATAGGTAAGAAATTGGTTTCGGATCCTGCCCGCAGGTTCAATATTATCCTACGATGTGCTAGAAGACCTTTTTCTCAAACAATGGGGCGAAATAAAGGATCATTTATACTATTTGATTGAGTTCGGGTCGTTAAAGAAAAAGGGATCTGAAACTGTTATGGAGTTTATCCAAAGATTTAACAAGTTGTACAATAAGATCCCTATTGAAGTTAAACCATCCCAACCCGCAGCCAAAGTAACTTTCGCAGGAGCTTTTGAACTCGATTCCGCTCCACTGTTAAGAGAAAGGAGAGGGACCAAATTAACCCGAATGTAAGATGACGTGGTGGAAATTGAGTCAAACATGATGGATTTGAGTAAATTAAAAATGAAAATTGAAACGGGAAATAGGGAAATCAAACGTTTTAGAGAACAAGTGGGTCCCTCTGGATTTGGAAGGTCCTCAGATGAAAAAATGGATGACATGGCTAGGATACTAAAAGAGATATCAAACAAAATCTCAAGAATGGAGCTAGACCAATCCAAAGCTGATCAATTCATTAAGAGAGAATTCAGGAGAAACCCTAATCCTCAGATTCAACAAAGACATATTAAAAATGAAGATCAAAAAATTCAAACACCTCTAAAAAATAAAAATTTTATTGGAGGAAATGATATGCAAGAGTTTGAGGATTTGGAAGAAGACATAAACAATTTAGGCAACGACTGTATACAACCTCATTTGACGAAAGAAGATTATGAGAAGTCTCTAAACGCTGAACAATCACCAGGTGCATATAATAACTTAAACAGCACTAATGATCTCGCTTATCAAGGAATGGTCGACACCATAATGGCTAAGCTCCAGCATAAATACAATCTAAGGCCTAAAAACAAACCTATGTCGACTGCTCAACCCAAGAAAATTTTTCCTTCGGGCGAAACATACGAGCTCGTCCAAAAAGAGACTGAGATGAAAAATAACAAAGGGGTGGACTCGCAGAATACCAATGTAAAAGAGGCTGAAACCCAAGCGAGAAGAACTAATACAGTTGAAACACGGATACCTGAAATGCCCAGAACCGTCGAAAATAAGACAATGAAAACAAATAAAATGGGTAGGAAAGAGTGTGAAGTTTCAGCCAAGGAAACAGATAAAATTGCGGGAAGTTTCTGCCTAGAAAATGAGATAAATAAGATCAAGATACCAATACCTTTGGTCAAGTTGGCGAAGAATCCTGTGTACTGAAAGAAAATAACCAAGATGATAAATTTTTCATATTTAGAGAGTCATTCTGACATGATAAATATGGAAGATGATAAGCCTAATATCACTTTTGGTCCACATTTTGAAGGTGCCAGAGATACCGTCGCCCCCTTCTATATTACCCTGAAAATGCATGATCAACTATTGCATAATTGCACGCTGGACTCTGGGGCATCTCATAACGTAATGCCCAAATCCATTATGAATAGACTAGGCATTGAAATCACCAGACCTTATGGTGATCTTTACTCGTTCGATTCAAGGAGAGTTAAGTGCATGGGCATGATCAAAGATTTAGTAGTCACCCTCACCTAAATTCCAGTGGAAAATGTCCTAATGGATGTAGTTTTCGCTGATATACCCCCAAAGTATGGTTTTCTATTATCTAGATCTTGGGGAGCCAAGCTCGAGGGATCCCTTCAGCTAGATATGACCTACGCCATGATCCTTGTTTTTGGTGGGCAGTTCACTCAGTTATACAGGGAAACACAGTTGGCATATACAGTAAGTGATCCTCTCAATCCTAACAATTACTCTATTTATGTCGTCGATCAAGACCTGGGAAATTGTATTCTGTCTTTTGACAATAGTGAAAATAATTGTATGGAATAAAGTTATATTGATGAAATCAAAACTGAAAAGACAACTAAAAATGTGTATAGCACTGGAACTTGGAAAATGTTTTTTGATGGTGCTTCATCGTGTGAAGGAGCAGGTGCAGGAGTGCTTTTCGTAGCACTTGAAGATGAGTTCATCATCCCTTTCTCTTACAGGCTACAGTGGGACATAGACTACACAAACAACGTATGCGAATATGAAGCTCTAGTCTTGGGACTGGAAGCTGCCAAGAAGCTAAACATAAAGAACTTAGAGGTCTATGGAGATGCAGAACTGATTGTGAAGCAGGTAAATCGGCAGTACCAAGACAATCACCCAAGACTGAGGTCCTACAAAAATTGTGCTTGGGATCTAATGGAAAATTTATTTTTGTCAGTACAGTTTCATTGCATCCCACGAGCCGAAAACCAACAAGCCGATTCACTGGCCAAAGCAGCGTCAACTTTCGCACCCCCTACCGCTTTCAAATTAAAGTACCACATAGAGTTAAGGCACAGACCATCCATACCAAACAACATACAACACTCGTAGGTATTCGAAGATGACGAACAGATCGAAAAGTTCCTAGAAATGGTGGATGATTTCTATGAAACTCACATTGACCAGGAAAACCAAAATGACCATGCCTGAATTATGCAGGAAGGGGAGGAGCCTCTGCAGTTCTGAGAAAAAATTGCAAATCATTGCCTGCTAGTGTTAAAAAGTAATCAGATCCCTAAGGGCCTGATACCTCTGGAAAGGTTGTTTGACCAAAATGACATGCCTCTGAGGTCTACCTTGTAGCCCCAACCGGAGGAGGTCGAAGACTGTTACGTGGGCACCACCAAAGAACCTAGGATGGTCAAACTATCAAAGTACCTTCCTCCTGAGATAAAAAGAAAGTATACGGACTTTCTCGGATGGTATAAGGATGTCTTTGCATCGTCTTACGATGAGATTAGAACCTATGACACCTTTTTGATCGAACACAAGATACCTTTGAAGCCTGGCATTAAACCCTTCAAACAAAAGCTCAGACAAATCAACCCCATTTTACTGCCCGTAGTTGAAAAAGAAGTGAAAAAGATTTTAGACGTAAAAATAATTGTACCTCTCAGGTACTCTGACTGGGTGGAAAACCTATTCTCGATTAGGAAGAAGAGCGGGGAGATCAGACTGTGTGTAGAATTTAGAAATCTAAATAAGTCCTCTCTTAAAGAAAATTATCCTCTACCCAAAATGGATCACGTTTGGGAAAAAGTAGTTAGGGCAAATAGGATGTCGATGATCGATGGATTTTTCGGTTACAATCAAATTGTTGTCAATGAGCATGATAAAGAAAAAACAGCTTTCACCACCCCTTGGGGCACATTTATGTATGACAAAATTCCTTTCGTTCTGATGAATGTAGGTGATACCTTCTAGTGTGCTATGGATATCGCTTTCATCAGTGAAAGAGATAAATTCTTGGTTATTTACCTCGACGACCTCACTGTGTTCTCTAAATCCAACGAAGACCACATGATACACCTCCAACAAACGTTCGAGAAATGTTGAAAGTTTGGTTTGTCCTTGAACCCCAAAAAGTCTCATTTCATGATGCAAGAAGGTAAACTCTTGGGCCATATTGTGTCTCGGGATGGAATTAAAATCGATCCTAAAAGGGTTGAAGCTAT
Source organism: Picea sitchensis (assembly GCA_010110895.2). NCBI lineage: Eukaryota > Viridiplantae > Streptophyta > Pinopsida > Pinales > Pinaceae > Picea > Picea sitchensis. Next base: position 11,795 of record SNQJ01S0107422.1, read on the forward strand.
AGACACCATAAATATTCCTAGAAACGTTAAAGAAATTCAGTCTTTTTTAGGAAAAATAAATTTTTTGAGAAGGTTCATTCCAAATTTTGCTTAAATCATGAAATTGATCACAGATATGCTCAAGAAAAATAGTGCAGTCAAATGGATGGTCAAAGCCAAAGCGTCATTTTCCCAAATAAAGAAATTTATAAGCAAAGCACCTGTACTAGCTAGCCCTGACTACCTGAAAGAGTTTTTTATTTTCTCATTCACATCTGAACACACAATTGCGGAAGTACTCCTCCAAAAAAATGAGGAAGGTTTCGAGCAACTAATAGCATTCTTCAGTAAAAGTCTTAGAGATGTCGAATTAAAATATGATAAAATGGAAAAACAAGCATACGCTATGGTAAAGGCGCTAAAATCTTTCAGGACTTACATGCTACACTCCAAGGTGATAGCATATGTACCTACCTATGTTGTAAAATACATATTGGTACAACTCGATAATGACGGGAAGAGGGGTCGGTGGCTCGCCAAGATTCAAGAGTTCAATCTGGAAGTGAAGCCAAAAAAATTGGTAAAAGGACAGGGTTTGGCTAAGCTCATGGATGAAACGAATTTCCAAGCACTCGAGATAAATAACCTACAGGAATATGAAGGAGATGTGGACATAAATGCTTTGTTTCATCAAGTTGGTATAAAGACATAGTCTCCTACTTATTGACCCTGAAGTGCCCTGATGATCTGTCTCCATCTAAGATTAGGACACTAAAGCTACATGTGGTGAAGTACTGTATATCCGAAAGAAAATTTTATTGGAAGGACCCATTAGGCTTCCTACTGGTTTTTCTAGTGGAATCTGAAACAGAAAAGGTCATAAATGAATTTCACGAAGGGGTATGTGGAGGAAATCATGCATGGAGTGAAGCAAATTATTAAATCTTGAGAGCGGGATATTATTGGCCTAGGCTATTCTCAGATGTCAACGCCAAATTTAGAGCCTGCAACCCTTGCCAGTTGTTTGCAGGTAAACAAAACTCCCAGTTCTATCTCTGGTCCCGGTAAAAGTAAAAGCCCCCTTTCAACAATGGGGATTGGATTTTATAGGCGAAATCAACCCACATTCCAAATCTCAACATAAATGGATCCTAACTGCCACAGATTACTTCACCAAATGGGTGGAGGCCATTCCGAATAGAAAGGCGACCGATTCAATGGTTATAGATTTCCTGGAAGAGAACATACTGTCCAGATTCGGCTGTCCCCAAAAGATAGTCACAGACAATGCCCAAGAATTCAAGACTATGGCAATCGTTAGTTTTTGCCAAAAATATAACATCGTATTGGGCCACTCCACCGCATATTACCCTCAAGGAAATGGGTTAGTTGAATCATCAAATAAAAGTTTAATTACCATAATTAAGAAAGTGCTAAGTGAAAACAAAAAATCTTGGCATGTGCATCTCAAGTACACTTTGTGGGGAAATCGGATAGGCACGAAGAAATCTATTGGCACTTCGCCTTTCCAACTGGTATACAGGACTAACGTGGTATTTCCTATAAATCTAGTACTTCCTGTAATGAAGTTCTGGCAAGATGAGAAAGAAGAACCAAACCATGTCACAAGGAGAATAAACCAGTTGATTGAGGTTCACCAGCACAGGGCTGCGGTGGACAAAAGAAGGCAGAAATACCAGGACAACATGAAACCAATATTCAATCATAAGGCCAAAGACAGGGAATTCTTCCTTGGCGATTTGGTTTTGAAATGGGATGCTAGGAGGGAAGACTCTGCAAAACATGGAAAATTTGATCGTATCTGGTATGGACCTTTCAAAGTCACAGCTTTTGAAGAGAAGAATTTGTTTCTATTAGAAAATCTAGATGGTAAAATCCTCAACGCCCCTGTCAATGGGTGTTATTTGAAGCACTGCATGCATTGAATGATTGTTCTGAATTTCCACTGTATATACCAGTTTGTTTTTTTTGTTTCTGTTTTAGATATTTTCGGTAAGTTCTACTTTCATTGCAAATAAAACAGGTTAGAAATTTCTTAGAAGTTGGGATACAAAAGTTTTCAATACGTTGAGTTCCATAAATCTTGATGCCTTGATACTTTTCATGTTGTTTTCCTGCAGGATTACAGCTTACGGTCCACACAGTAAAGGGATAAAATGGACGGTCACACATCGGGAAATTGACTCGCCCAAAACAAGTGATAAAAGAAGATTTGTTAAGAAGAAAATGAAATGGTAAGGCAAGGGTATAAATCTCTGAAACATCTGGTTTTCAAACGAATAGCACATAAGCACAACACTGATCTCATGAAAAGGATATGTTTTCTTGACGCATCATTAAACAAAAAACTTTTACTGGGGATTTTAAAAAATCTCACCTGGACAATTTAAAAATATTTAAATTAAAGAGGGAAGTAAAGCCTCTCCAAGAAAGAGTTCTAAGAGTCAATATTGCGTTGTATGACCCGAGTTGTATCATACTTCAAAACCTTCTATGTCATCTCCTCACTATCCTTGGCTCTCTCTCCTTGAAACCCAGATACCTTCCCCTAGCCTCTACAAAGGAAGAAGAGGTTACGCTTCATCTCCAGAAGCTGGCAAGCCAATCTTAGAAAATAATCTAGCTGTCACAACTCCTCGACCTCCTATCGAGCAAAGTTATGTGCGGGTTGTTCCTAACTCTCTTAGGTTTTTTAACAGGCTTCGAAGGATTAAGTATTGCTCAAAGGAAGATCTCTGGTAATAATTTCTCCCGTAATTTCCTGCAGACTAAGATGCTTTGAAAGTCAAGAAGAGCTCGGTCCATAGAAATCAAAGAGAGTAGACCGGCCTCTGTTGCAATTATTACACAGATATCACCCCTAGTATGCTTATATTGATTGATTTCCCCCACTTCATTTAAAACATACGCAGCAGATGGTGAAAGGAAATTCAAATCGATTGCCCCCATCTAGTCCGCAGAGATGATGAAATGAAATTCATGAAACGATTTCCCTCATCTCAGCATTTAAATGCAAAATTACTTTGAAGTGGTGAAAGGAAATTCAATAAAGGGAGCCAAATAACTTCATCGGGGTACTGAACAGGCCCGCTGGCAGTGAAGAAATATCTAAGATATCTGGAAGGCTGTCATACATGTATTACACTGTACTCTGGTAACCAAATTATTTTGAAACTAGATCTACATCCCAATCTTATGCAGGGTTCCCTGATTAAGAACATGAAATTCACTTCATTTGATGCAAGCCAAAACCCACCGGACCCGTCGAATTTCCTAAGATTGTTTTGATCATCTTAAGTAGTACCGAGATTAGTATCGAGAAAAGGAAAGTTACTGAATGGACTGCAGCTAAGTTTAGAAGGTGTTTGAGTTTTAAAAAATATTTCTGGAAGTAAAGACGAAATCTCAGGTTTCCTTCTGTACCCTCTTCCTAAGCTAGTTTTTGCAGAAGCAAACTAGTGACTCCATCTACCCAATACAGGCACTTGGTCTACTGTTCTTCTCATCCCGCAAGGAGACGAGATCCCTAGTTGGAGCCTATGTTGGAATGTATTATTTTATTTTTATACTCTTGGTTCAAAGGTTGGAGTCGTCCTTCTTTCTAAATAAGTAAGAGGTTATAATTAAGCCCAAAAAGTCAGATTTAGGGATCACGGATTTTTCACGATGTACCTACCAATCCCTAGTATCCCGACGCACGAAGTAGCGATAAGGTTTAGTTCTAACCATAGTTATCGAGCCTCTAAGTAAATATCATTTGATGTCATCACCTCGTGCTCTCACATTTCGAGAGTTACTCGTTGAACACTTTCCGAACCTCCAAGATGCGAAGTTGCGAAGTCTTTTCAAGTCACTCAGGTAAATATCAAGAGTAATCTTTTAAAACCATAGTTAGTCTCTATCGTGATTTCGCGACTCGGTGATTATTTCCTTAAAAGGTAACACCTTTGTAACTCTGATCCCCTTAGTCGCAATATTCATTAATTAATATGGGTTAATTAAAAGCTTAAGTTAAATCACAAATTATAAATAATTTCGCACCATCATGACTTCGGGCTTTTGGGTCTCAAAGGCTAGAAGAGAAATTGTCCCATACGACGAGCACCAAAAAGGGATAAAGGAATAAAAGCATGAAATTAAAGGAGCTATGATATATTAATTAATGCATTCAGTAGCTTTTAATCATACGATCTACGGATGAAGCTTTTAATGCTTCATCTCTTTTCCCAAGTTACGAGTCGTCAAATATTTATGGAATTTATTTGAATTTCATTGAATTGATTGATAGTAAGATCCCACTTATTTGCTAAAATCTTTCCATTAAACCATTTAACTGTTCTGTCGACAAGGACTGGCATGACCTTAAGTGTTTAAGAAGAGGGTTTTCTTTCATTGTCTCAGCTTTCCTTTCTATTGTGCGCAGAGCTATTTCACCAGGATAAATTTTCTCTGTGTTTTCAATATTTTGCGATAGGGGATCTAATTGCAAGGTCATACACCATGGCTCCACGAAAAGTTCCCAAGGCAGTCATTGAGAGCTCGGGCCAAGGTTCAGATATTGTTTATGATACTTTGCATCGAAGTATCAATACTATTAAAACATGGACGCATATTTCCAATGTTCTGTAGCCCGAGGTAATAAATTGCTCAGATGATTCCTGTGATGAGGAGAAAGATGACATGTCCACCAAATACAAAATCGTTGCTCTAGTGTAGATGCACAAAATAGAAGCAAGGCCATGGCTTCCCCTCTATTATGATATGGTTAGATGGGCACTGGACCATGTAGACCTCCTGACCAGAACAATATTCAACGAACAGAGGGAAGCAGTCAGGTCTTTCAGACTAGAGCACCTACAGGCAATGTATAAATTGTCACCCACTTCAAATTGTATTTACAATACCGAATTCCTAGAGGATTTAAAAAAGAAGGAATGGGAGTAGTTCGGGAAAAAATTATCCAATCTAATCAAAGACTGGGTTTCACACCCCGCGAAATTCAAGGCCGATACTAATGGAATTTATTCAATCTCCTCTTTAGAGCCACAATTCAAGTATGTAGCGATGATGGCCTATAGACTGTACAGGAAGGAGGAAACAACTCACTTTTTCCTCCCATGGGTGTCGCTCATTTATACAGTCGCTGAAGGTTTTTATTTCGACTGGGCCAAACTTATGTCGAACAGTCTCACCAGTCGAATTACTGAATATTGAGCGTAGAATTCCAGCGGGAGAACATATTCATTCTTTATGTTTTCCTACATCATGGACGTTATTTTCTTCATGACACCTTTCCCATTGATGAGCTGGAGCTAGACTCTGTCTAACGCTGAGCCTATCCATGTATTCCACTCGAAGCTTTGGGAGGATAAGGCAAAAGATTTCATCTACGATATTTTTAACTGGGTAATGGTATCGATGCATGTTGCTATCTTCCGCCATTCACCTCCCCGGATTTCAGATAACATCACGACCAACCTGAGTAATGTAGTAGATTGGCATATAGAAGCATAGTATTCATACATCAGGGTTTTCTGCACCTCCATTCTCCCCCATGTTTTGTCGTTATTTTTGTCAGATAAGCTAATATGCCACGAGATCGCCAAGCAAGTTGTGCTTGGTGGAATAAGCAAGGAGCTCAAAGGACTATCGAAGAATTTATGGCCACCCTTCCCCATTCACATTGCGTCGTACTCTCTATTAGATTTTGGCCATGCTAAATCCGAGGCCATGGCCTTGGCAAAAATCAATTTGGTGAACATTGAGTTCAAAAAGCACGACCCAAATAAGGTTGTGAGTAATCACTTGGCGAATTGTGGCCTGAAGAGATATGAACATGAGATTCAACCCATGATGAAATATTCCGAGGTGCGAGGTCCTACTCTGAATTCTTGAGCCGGATTCAGACCTTGCCACCCAGAGATATGGTCAATTTCCTCAAATTCAAGGAGCATCGGAAGAGTTGCCTCCCCTTAATTTTATAAGGCAAAACCCCAAAGCTTCTAGACATACAGCAGACAGAAGACAAAGGCTCAAAGAACTCAAGTCCTAGCAAGGAGAAAAATCAAGAAGGGACAGAAAAAAAGGATACCTCAGAACAGGGAGCTGAAATCCCTAATCAAGGAGAGAAAAACCCAGAGGCAGTTGCGCCAGGCAAGCAGGTACTAAGTCAAGCTGAGATATCCTCGCAAAAGGCAGGTGACACCTCACCGATCACATCAAAATATTCGGTCACAGATGCTACCCCTAAACAATCATCCAAGGAAATCAGCAGTCCGATTGTTGTTATCACACCCTTATAGTTCACAAAGGGGAATCTCGATGCGGGATGGATTTTCAATGAAGAAATGATGCCCATATTTGTAGAGGATCTACCTCCTAAAGAATTTTTCTTTGATAAAAAAGGGAAGGTCGTGGTGAGGCAAGAATTATATCAAAGAGAGGGCCTAGTGGCTAAAAAAATTAAAATCATGACAGATGAAAAGGTCGTGAAAGAGGAAGAATTCATCGTGGAGATAGCGGGAACATTAGGAGCTTACGCTACGGCCAATCAGTACTTAGTTGGAACTCTGAAGGCACAGTTGAAATGGAAGAACCTCTTGATCGGTAAGTTGGAGGCAAAGATAGTTATGACAGAAGAAAATGTCAGGGATCAGGCGAACAAAGGTCTCGAGGAGGCCAGAGCAGCTGACCAACAAGAAATCGAACAACCTAGAGCTGAGCTCGAGAAAATGCGTCAGTCAGTCCAGATAAAACAAGCGCAGGTAAGCTAGCAAGAGGAGTTAATACAACAGTGGTAATCAAAACTGATTTTTGTCGAGAACCAGGCCATAGATGTAGGTACGTTCTGGTACCAAGCCACCAAGATCCAACAGAAGGTTGAAATAGCTCAGCAAGGATTTCTTACCAAAGTGGAAATCATCCAAAATCACTTTCAAACAATTTATCAAGCGCTAAAGGATATTTCTTTAAGATAAAGGGAAGTTGGGGCAGCTTGAATCGCTTTCCAGGAGGCGGTTGTAGCAACAACAAAGGAAGGAATGGTTGGTAGTGTTAGATTATCCATCTCATAGCAAACCAGGGGAAATATCTTACTGAAGGAATGGGAGCATAATATATCAGAGAGTAGAGAAAGAGATGAATAATTCTTGTGAAGAGACATTCGGCCTGATAAATAAAAATATTTTGAACCTTGATAAGGAGGATAGCATCGGGACACTGGGAAAAATTAACATAGCCAAACGCCTGTTAGATATCAAGGAGAATGTTGAAAAGGAACAAGCCAAAATATCCCAACTGAGTCAGGTTGAATTTTCCCAAGTGGACAAATGGTTAATAAAACCAAGTTTACAATTATGTTCCATCATCACGGAAGACCGACAAGTAGCAAGACAATTGCAACACCTGGTGAAGAATTGTTACACTTTCGAGGCCAGCAACCAAGCAGAGCCCTCCAGGTTACTCAGTTGATTGAAAGGTGTGTCAGTTGTGTTGAGCAGGGGAAAGGATGGGCTTCTGGTGTTAAATGATGATAGGCGTTATTCTATTCTATTTCTAAGTACAAGGGAGCAAAGAAAGGAAGGAGTTCCACCTGCATGGGGGAAGACAAAGAGCGAGGAAATGAAATGCTTCCTTTCCTCAATTTTAATCAAAGGTTTCTAGAACGAATGGAATTTGAAATGTTTTTTATCCTTGTATAAATAGGCATTTTGAAGAAAAACAAAGGGATTTTTCTTTTGGCATATTGTAATAGAGAAATTTTCCATCGCCAGGAATTAATACAAAGTGAATTGAAGACTCCATATTCTATCAAGATTGAGTTATGTGCTTTCTTCTGTTATTTCATGCTTCATGACATTTTTATATGCATCTTTGATGAATGCTTTGACTGCAATTTGGTACAACCTCTATTGTGGCAATCATGTTTTAGTTATCTAATTATTTGCATCTTTTCCTCTGTATCAGCTATTAGAAGGTACAAGACCTGTGGATTACTTAGATCGCTATATTTTACACTTCATTAAAGTGTTTATCTTCTTTTTCTTCTTCTGTTACAGCGTGAGATTCCTCTCAAAATGATGCCTCACATTGTCTGACAGCTCTATGTTTTTCTTTCACTTCATACATGGTTCCAAATTTTTAACTCAGTTACGGAAAACATCCTTCAATTTGTTAAACTACTAATTTGTCTCACGAGATTTTTTCTCTCGTATAAATCAAAAAATTGAATCAGCAACTTAAAAAAAGTAGCCTCTTAAATATCAGTTCCTTAAATGACTATCCATGTTGCAAGGTAACCTCACATAGAACCTGACTTCTCAGACCAAACCAGAATCACCTTAAACCTCTTTGACACTGTCCTAAGAACTGCAACCACCCGGGTCGAACTTGAATGTTCATGGGAAACCATTGAATAGACATAACCACTCAAGAACAAGTGGAAATTGGACACAGACAACTTAGAAATCAATTATAGTTTCTCTTCCAGTTGTTTTCTCCTTCCCTTATCCTTTACCCTTTTATAGATGCCTAGACTATATACTTCCTAGCCTTAAGTACAGACTCTGGAACAAAAGTGGGTTAGGGAAAAGGAGCTGAAAGGTTGGAAAGAGGGGCTAAGATTAGGGGCTTAAGTCCTTGAGAATAATATTTTATTATTATTCTAAAGTTGTGTGACAAAACATGTTTTTATCCTAAGCCCTGAGAGAGGCAACGCATGCAGCTCCAACGTGTGCAAAAAGAAATGCATGCAGCTCTAGGAAGACAAGTGTCGACCTGGGCACAAATGGTTAAAAGTTGAAGCGTCATTTGAGTCAGGGGTTCATCCTCCATTCTGTCATCAGTTGTCTGAACCATTTGAGTTTGGGTTCATTATGCCGGTTCTCCCGATCCTCTGCCTGAAACCGTGAGACTTCTGTGGACGACCTCTGCTTAATTTTCTTGTCATGCATTCTTCAAAACCAGAACCGGGAAGTTGACCATTTATTCCTGTAAATCTCGTAACCTCTGTATTCGACCCTTGAAATAATCACACATGCACCTGAGACCCAAAATCCATGAACCATTTTTGTCTTTTGAGGAACCCGATACCTGAGCAATCGTCTGAGTGTGTTGTGTTTAGAGTGGGATGTTTCCATTTTTGGGCATATGCCCATTTCCTGTTGTGGTTGTCATCCTTGTGTGAATGAGTGTTGAACCATGGATGTTGTCCTCACTTGGTTGGAGGAGTCAAAGAGTTTTCTGAAGAAGCAGGTTGTCAGGACTGTGGAAGAAGAGGCAGGTTGTCAGGCCTGTGAGCAGCTCTCTCCAGGTGAGAGAGAGTCTATTGGGAAGTGGTTTTCTCCCAAAGAGAGTCCAGCACCAGCTACAGATCTCTGAGAATTCCTGATTCAGCCTATTTCTGAGACCCAAAGAGGGAGGTGAAGCACTGATGGACTATTCTTGTGAAGGTGTATACTCCTGGGTGGAACAGGCATGTGGGGAATGAGAGTCCATGAGTAGTGGGCGTAAGAAGGCTCCTAGAGAGAATCCTTCTGGTTTCTCTGTGCAATTTTCCTATAACCTCAACCTAGTCTAGGATTCCCTTGCCTTGGGTGGAGCTTGGTCTTAGCTCGGGGGTGACCCACTATTGAGCATGATGAGTAGCGTCGCCTAAGGCTGGGAGATTCATGGAAGTTTTTCATGTAGTTGGTGGAGTAATATAGTTTCAAAGATAAGTATATTTATGTGTTTAATTTCAATTAAAATGCATGTCTATGATGCTTACAATATTATCATGTATTCTGTTGAAATGATATTTACTGTTAATTCCATTAATTATGTGTGTTAGCAGTAAAACTGTGATTATTTTGTATTGTTGGTTAAAATTCATTAAATCTATTAATCAGATTTAATATGCATGTTATATAAAAATACATGAGAATGTTTTGCGTAGTAGTGTTTCACGGTAGTGGGGTTGATGGTTGGGGACGTTACAATATGGTATCAGAGCCATGTTTTCAACGCTAAGCCTAGATGGGTTGGATAAGTGGTCTTTGGACCCAAATTTTTGAGTGGAAATGGTGTTCGAAGGAACCAATTTTCAATCTGAGATTGTTTCTAAGTGCCAAGGGGTTACTTGGTCATGTTACAAAGATCAAGAGGAGTAGCAGTAGAATAAAACTGTAGCCGGCATGGTATTTGACCATAGAGTGAGAGAGTTCTCAACACATGGGGTGTTGGATCCATAGGATCTGTCAGGAGAAGGAGAATCCTTCACAACCGTCAGATCTAGTATTGTTGCGAGGCAGTTAGCCATGAATTCCTTTGGAAATCCATAGAGTAACAGAGTCTATTTCTATGTCATAGGATCTATTCGAAAGGAAGGGAAATACCTTACGACCATCAGATCTGGGGAAGGTGCAGAGGAGTTAAACTGGAAGCCCTTTAGACTTCGCGAATTCAGTGAAGTTTTATGCTAGAAATAAGAGAAGCACTGAAACCCAAAGCTCCGAAGTGGATCTACACTGTATATCTAGAGAGGAGAGATCGACTGTTGGATCAAGCCAATGTCAATAGGTCAAACACAGTGGTGAAGGGAAAAATCTCTTGAAGAGACGAATTAGTGATTCATGATGACATCACTTGGATGGACATGGACACATGGGATGTGTGCCACGTGCTAGTGGGTTTCGAACCCGTAGAAGTTTGAAATTCCATATGGAACGTGACGTGTAACACCCATCTGATTGGGCCACGAGTTAGTCATTAGTATTT
>SNQJ01S0107423.1:0-19305 GCA_010110895.2 Picea sitchensis
ACAAAGTAATCCATATAGGACTGTAAATAATAAATGAATAATAAGATAATATATGAGATAATGAGATTACAATTGAGAATGAGGCCCTGCTTATATACCCACGCAGGGGTGCCCTTTACCAATAGTTATGTCCTTTGAGATATGACCTTTCATTATTAATAAATTATTATTTATTAACTATAATTATGTTATGAATATCTATTTATGTATATTTTATGTTCATAACATTGGCCAAAGGCATGATTGAGATGAAGCTCTGGTCAAAGACCAAATAAGTAGAGAAACTCTGATTTGTGGTCAAAATTCGGATAGAGATGAAGCTCTGATAGCAAATGAGACGAAGTTCGCTCACACAAAGAATATCCAATATAAATAGGATAGTACACAGAAATCCATATAGGATAATAATAATAATATGAATAATGAATATGATATGAGATGATTACAATGAGAATAAGGGCCCGTTATATATATCCTCACATGGGTGCCCTTTCATGAATAGACACAGCCTTTAGATAAGACGTGACTTTTTATTTATGATGTGTTTAATTATTATATTTAATTATTATTTATTATATCTATTTCTATATATATTGTGTTCGTAACAAAGAGAAGTCGGCCCCAGTAAAGTGACTGAACTAGTATAAATAAAGGTGACACATTTGCTCATTTACACACACTACAGTCATCATCTCAGCAAGGAAAAGGAGGCACAAGTCTAAGGCAACCCTAGGAGACACTACAGCTAGGGTTCTTGGTGGTTCTTGGTGGTTTCTCTTGTGCGCTACCTCTAGAGGAGTTGCGCTAGGGTTGTGAGGTGACTCGGTTGTCTACCCTCTCTAGGGTTTGACAAGAAGAGATAAGTACTTGTTATCATGGTTTCTTCATTGTTGGTTTTGCTCTTGTGAATAGAGCTTATTCATGGTTGTATTGTATTATCAGAAATATTCTCTCTAAGAAAAGTTGGTTGGGTTTTTCCCCGAGTTTAGGGTTTTCCCGAGATAAATATTTGTGTCTTCTTGTGCTTGTCTATCTCCTTCTAGATCCTGCTTATATTTTCAGTATATGGTTGTTGAATGTTAAAAGAAGATAAAAATACTCTAGTAAATCTATTGCTACTGAAAAAAGTAAGAAAATCTAACATGGAATCAGAGCAGGTTACCTTGAGAATAGTCTAATCACTCGAAGGAAGATTGTACGTTGTTGTGATTTGTCGTTGCACATGAAATTTTCTGCTACACAGATATGAACTTGTCAAGCTCGTTGAGCAATTTATTGAAGGAAGATGAGATTAATTTTTCCATAGGACAGCTCGCCCTAGCCTAGCACACCCACTGGTGGTCTCAAATTACAAATTGGTGAAAGTTGAAATTTCTCATTACAATTCCAGTTACAACTGCAGTTGCCAGTCGCTAGTTGCAGTTGCAATTCCCAGATGCGCAAACCTTGAGATTAGAAGATAAGTTGGATGGTGCTACAAATTTCAGAGGTACGCACTTGTATATAGGTTCTATCATGAGGGTGTTTGCAGGAGATCTACACTTGGAAAAACGACATTTGTCCAAGTAGTGATAGTACATCCAAAAGGATCTTAGATCTAGTGCACTCAGAGGAAGCCCAAGAGTTGGAGGCAACAGTTGTGATGTCTCCTACAGTATATGACAACTTGGAATAAAATGGGGCAATAGCAGTTAAGACTCTAGTTTCCAGGTTTGATTGATGTATCCTAACTTGCTTTATATCAGGTTTAATATTTGTTGCATCTCAAGAAAATGTTGTAGCTATGATAGTTGCCTTTAGAGGCCTATTACTGCCAAGTACTATTGTTATGATCATTATGCAAATGCCCATTGTTTAGTACTAATGATGCAGTTGTTTGTAAGATGTAATTTATCTCCTCTAGGAGATGTTCATGTTTTGTCTTTGTCTCTGTCTCGGGCAAGTTACCTTGTAAATTCCATGGAGGTTACCATGGAGATGTTCTTGTTTTGTTCCGGGAATGTTACCATGGAGGAATAATCGATCACAACACTAGAAAAGTGTTGTTCTTGTATTTTTGTTTTGTCTCTTGTTCCAGGCAAGTCACAGGTTATAGCACTGAGAGGGATCTATAGTGACGTATTGCAAGAGGCAACAGATTAGATGGTCTCTGGTTTGAGACATGCAGTTCTTCGTGATACTCAGAGTTTCTCGAGTTACATACAGTCACGGTTTTGAGGAGTAGGTGGCTCCACCAATGGTGAGGCAGATGGCTCCACTAGTGGTGAGGCAGATGGCCCCACCAAGTACCAACTGAGAGGGAGCCAGAGTTCATAGGGAGTCATCCCTCAGGATCCAGTAAGGAGGAGCAACCTCCCAGTACAATTCATTAGAGATCAGCCTTCAAAGGAAGTTAGCAGGTGCAGGAGAGAGAAGATGGCTCCAGAGATTGCACAGACTCAAAGGGAATCAAGTTCAAGAGGGAGCTGACAACTCCCTACAACCCGCAATAGAATGGGGTTGTAGAGAGAAAGAACAGATCAATTGTAGAAGCAGCTAAAGCAATGATCCATGACCAAAACTTACCCATGCATCTATGGGCAGAAGCATCCAGTACAGTTGTATATGTCCAGAACAAAAGTCCTCCCAAGATATTGGGGAACAAGACACCAGAAGAAGTATTCACTGGAAAGAAACCAGAAGTCAGCCACATGAGAATATTTGGTTGCCCAGTGTACATACATGTTCCCAAGTAAAAGAGAACGAAGCTAGAGCCTTCAGGAAAGAAGGACATCTTCGTTGGATACAGTGAGACTTCGAAGGCTTATAGAATATACATCCCCAGACAGAGACAGATTGAGATTGGCAGGGATGTTACCTTTGATGAAGAAGTAGCCCTCAGGAAATCTAGAGAGTCTCACATGGATGAGGACAAAGAGGAGCAAGAGGCTCCAACAGATGCGGTAATGATTGACTCTACTCCAGAAGAACATATTCCAGAAAATCAGAATGAGAGAGTAGAGTCAGAGACACCTGTAGATCCACCCAGAGAAGTTACAGTTACCAAGAAGAAACCAGCATGGCTCAGGAACACTTTGCGGGAGGACGAAAAACATGCATCTCCCAGTGGCTCTTTCAGAGAGAGCAAGAAACCACGCAAGTTTTCCAGCTATGTGGCGTTGATGAGTAAGATCATTGATTCGAAACCTTCCACTTATAAGGAAGCTGTAAAGCAGCAAGTGTGGAAGGTTGCCATGGCCCATGATGGAAGAATACCAATCCACCATGAAGAATGATGTGTGGGAAGTGGTTCTGAGACCAAAAGGAAGCTCAGCGGTGACTTCCAAGTGGATCTACAAGATCAAGCATGTTGTAGATGGCAGCATAGAGAGGTACAAAGCTAGATTTATGGCTAAAGGATTCTCCCAAAAAGAGGGAGAAGATTATGACGAAACATTTGCTATAGTAGCAAGGTACACTTCCATTAGATCTATCATTTCTATTGCTTCCGTTATCAGATGGAAATTACACCAGATGGATGTCAAGACTGCTTTCTTGAATGATGTAATTGAAGAAGAAGGGTACATAGAGCAACCACAATGTAATATCCCTAAATCAACAGACTAGAAAATAGGTCTTGACTGTCGATTCATACACTTTGGGTTTCTGGATGCGTTTAGTAACTTTGTCTTAACATGCGTGGTGATTTTGCATATGGTTTCAGGTAGAACAATTGTTTAACAGTATATATAATCAAATATACAATAACTAAAGAGCACAAAACAACTGCAATCAATGTATTATGAAGTAGAATTGAGTACAATACTGCATGCGGTGAAATAAACCGAATCTCTCGACTAAATTAGAGTTAGATGGATCTTAGCTGGAATACAATAAAGAAACTAAAGCAATAATACCCAGAACCAGAAGAATGATGTTGGATCAATGGATGAGCGATATGAACTGTTGCATGCTACGGAAACTCACACACCAACTGTTGCAAGACTGGAATGTTTGCCCCGGTGGCTAAAATCCTCGGATCAACCTTAAATCTGTCCCAAACAGTGTGCCTTGACCTCCAACGCCCTCTAAGTGTCTGTCGAACTAAAGATCGACCCTTCGTTGATCTGTATGAACCATGGATGGGGTCCCCTGGCGGGCTGCGCCCTTCCTCTGGCCAACGGTTGCTCCCTAGTGATTCCACTGTCAGAATCTGGCTGTATGTTTCTCAAACTGAGCGCCCCGGTATCCTTTGTAATGAGTCGGAAGGGTTTCCCCGAATCTAGTCCTGTGAACTCTCTAGAACCCTGGATCTATCTCCCCAAGTGTTGCGCCTTCCTCGACCAGCTGCTGTGCCCTAAATGATTCCTCCATCAAAATCATCTAGGTGCGCTCTGCCTTCCTCTCAACTAGGTCGGAAGGGAATCTCTAGATTCTCCCTAGTCGGGACAAGCTAAACCTTTGTGTCTCCTCAGCTCACACGCCCTCAACCTGGATAAGTGCGCTCTAGCTGCATGAACCTGTATGAAAGTTCTGAATGATCTCCCCGGTGACTAGGGTGTGTCTCTCAACACCGAAATCAACCTCTGGGTGTCTTCCCCCTGAAATCCACAATCTCCATTGATTCGGTCGAACCGGTGTATTCTCCTCACAGCTCAAACTGTCAAATCATAAGATGCATAATGAGAGAATATGAACCCCTATCTCCCTTTTATACCTCTTTTCACCTTTTTCCCTTCAAGTAACTTTCAATTCATCTTTAATATTTTCTAAATCACTTTATTAATTTAACTAACCTTTTTACTCCAAAAAGTGATTAATTTGCCTTTATGATTTCTCCGACCACTGAAAGTCACTTTTGATCACCCCATCTTGTAGATATTTTCGCCTTGGTTCCAACGAGCTATTACACTAAGGTATTTCTCCAAGAAACAAGCTCCAAATAGTACCTTTGGTAAAATTAATTAAATTATGCCCATTAATAACCCGGTTTTACAAAAATCGTCGGAATGCAACGGAACCAAGAACAAGTTGTGCGGAAATGATCCTCATGATGAATAATGGTAAATAAACTAAGTTGGGACCCATAAAACTCATCCAAACCCTTTGAGCTCACTGATGACATAGTCTCACCCCTCTGACTTGGTTGACTCAAGCCTCCTGAAGTGACTCTAACCGCATAATAAGGGAATCCAAAAATGGGGACATGACAATCCTCCCTTCCCAAAGATTGCTTGTCCTCAAGCAATCCTATCAAACCCTGACACTCTGCCAACTGAACCCAACTAAAACTGAACATGATACCTAGGTCCCAAACCAACCTGGAAGATGTGAAGCATACTCCTCTCAATTCACTGTCCGGCGAGGTACTGACATAAAAAGTCTCCTCCTGAATGTTACCGATGGGTAGAGCAACATGATACTGCAAAAACTTGGTCAACCCCTCAACAAGTCACTCTACTAGGGAGCCACTATCACACATCTCATGAGATAACTCATGAAAGTAACACTCGGCCCCCATAGAAAATGATCCTGACCTCTATGACCACTCCAAGCCAAACATGGCCTCCTCCGGTTGAACATTATGCCGCCAAAGTGAGGAACTACAAGACCTCAGTGAATCACTAAAATGTGAAACACTCTCCTCAAAATTGAAGCTCAATGGAAAATCTAAAGGATTTCCCCCTACAAGGATCCACTCACCTCTATCAGTCAATGAAATGCCCAACCATGTAATCCCAGGGTCCCACGCTAATCTCCGAAAGCGATCATCATGTTGACATTGCACCACTCTGGCCGTGACTATCTTCCCAATGTACACATAATGGATTCCCCACTCCTCGAACCCCATGCTAAAATACCTATAAAGACTGGGCATGCTATCAAGATGTAGAATCTTTAAAGGTGTCCATGTGGAACCAAAGTCTACAAATCCACCACCATACTCGATCCTCGGTAACGAAAGAGAGAACTTGTCTCACCATATAGAACGAATCCTAGCAAGCCCTCTCATGACAATCCAATAATGAAGTAGACCGCTCGTTGGTGCAACCCCGTCCATCAAGAAGTGAAGCAAACTACCGACCAAATGAGTCCCCGGATCCCATAGCCAATTTGGAAGTCTACCACTTCCAATTCCGACTAACTGTTGTTGTGCCATACTGATAACTGTCGGAATCCAGCTGAGCCAATATACTGAACCTTGTATGCCACCAACTGATGAAAACCAGATACTAGGAATCAACCCTGTGCCTACTAATTTTTCCTGTTGTTGCCAACCCGCACAGAGAAATCTGCCATCCTCACTCCTGACAATGTATGCAGGCAAAGCCTGGAGTTTAGACACCCCACTGAAAAATAGCCATGTCTCCTGTGGTGCCTCAAACTCATACAAATTCTCGGAATGCCCTACCCAAGATGTATCATACGTCGTTGTCATGACCATCTCCCTAAATGTGGACTCAGAGACTAAATATGGGCCATCTCTATAGTAGACCATGTTGTCCCTCAATCTGCCTCTGTAAACCTGTGCACTGTCCACATGCCCCAAATGGAGAATCTTTGTCATATCTATAACGGTTCGGGGCTCATCCAACTGCCTCACATAATCCTCCCATGTCCTGATGTACCTGATGAGAGCATCAAGGAATGGTAGAAGAAACCTCCACGACTGTATGCCCGACTGGAAAGTGTCACATACATTGGTCAATCCCAAGAGTATGACCAAGAACTCATCCATGCACTCTGGTGGACTATCTAAGCAATCACTCAGACTCCACGCTACTCCCATGCCATCATACGCATCCAAAGGTGTCTCCTCACATTGATGGTCAACCCTACTCTCTCCATCATCACAGGTACTACGGCTATTGATGATATGATCTCCAAAATCCACGCACTGCGAAAACGAAGCGGAGCACACTCCACTGGAAACTGCATGCTCTATCAAGTATGCCTCTGCCCTACACTCCAATGCATCCCAATGTGCGCCACTGTACACCTCTACATGTCACTGTAGACTACTGCTCATCACTGTATGCCCCTATATACCACTGCATACTCCTATGTCCTTCAGTACCATCCTGTATCCTGGATGTACCACTGTGTCAATCAATCCATGAATATCAACTGACCCTTGATCCTGTATAGACGTGTCCTCATCATGGATGTCAACTAACCTTGGATCCCAAATGGAAATGTCCTCACCCGGAATGTACCTGTCTCCACAATCCATGAGTGTATGCTCAACAGTCTCATCATGAGCGATCAAGGAGCTCACCAAAGGTGGTGGCTCCTGCAACATATGTGCATCCTCAAAAATATCTGCCATATCTCCCTACAATCACCTGTAACTCTAAATGCCCGTCATGCTCACCCATCACATGAGGCTCCTCCATCAATTCGACATTGTCACTGACAACCTCTTGAGAGAAGGTTGATGTATATCACTGATTGTCTACTGAAATGGATGAAAGAGATGCCTGACTCAACTCCTCCCGAAGCTGCTCTACCTGTAAAGATTTTTAAAGGACCAATATGTGTGCTCTCCAAGGAGTCTTGTGCGTTCACCAACTCACGAGTAAGTCTGGCTACCTCATGCTCTTTCCCTTCCAATGCACCCTGGTACATGCCACCCACTGCAAGAAGATAATCCCTATCTGCAAGAAGTAGGTAGCTAGATCTAGTCACTACCATGGCCTCCTTGAGTGAAATGAAATCCGCAAGGGAAAGATCTCTCCCAAGCTATCGTGCTCCATAGTGGCCCTCCAACAGAAATCATCCACCAATGTATGTGTGACATCGAGGTGTCTCACGGCTACCACAATCATGTCCTCACGAACCTTCAATGGCCCTGTCAAATGGTGTGACTCACACGAACAAACATCCACATCATGTTGAAGTGTTACCTCATCACTCCTGCTATCAAGGTCAACTGTGGAATCCTCATCAAAGTACGCCCAAACATCTGTTGTACCACTCTGCCCAACATATCTCAAAAACACCTCCTGAGAAATGAGGTTAACCTCACAAGGTATCTCATTCGTTGCCAACTCCTCCTCACGCACATCCTCATCATACTTAGGTGTACTCACACCCAAATAGTCATAAGCATCATAACAATGATAAGATGTTGATGTTGATCAGGAAATTATATTACATGGGCTATTATCCTGACCATCACATATGCTAATGTCATTACCCTCATAGGGAAGCTCTAATGGTGTATTAAAGATCGTTGCCCTATCATCTTCATTGCACACATCCCTATCATAAATAGGTGCATGCTCATCCAAAAGGCCAATCTGTCCTTCATGCTCCTTCAATTTTTTCCATGTGCTTTTAAAGGAATCCTCATCCGCTGCTAATTGGGGCTCATACCACTCACGATGTTTGATGGTGCAAAATTCTTTGAATGTCATGGTTGTGTAAAATGCCTCACCAAGCGCCATATACTCCCTCAAACAATTTGTAAACTCATCTTGTGGCCATTGATTTGCCAAATCTTGATCCCACTGATTTTCCATTTGAAATTTCTTTTCATTGAATACCCTTAGGCTGGCAAGAAAACCAGCTCCAATACCACTGTAATATCCCTAAATCTATAGACCGGAAAATAGGTCTCGACTGTCAATTCTTTGCTACCAGAACGAATACACTTTAGGATTTTGGATGCATTTAGTAACTCTATCTTAACATGCATCGTGATTTTGCATGTGGTTTCAAGTAGAACAGTTGTTTAACAGTATATATGATCAAATATGCAATAACTAAAGAGCACAAAACCACTGCAATCAATGTATTATGAAGTAGAACCGAGTACAATACCACATGCGATGAAATAAACTGAATCTCTCGGCTAGATCAGAGCTAGATGGATCTTAACCGGAATACAATAATGAAACTAAAGCAATAATACCCGTAACCAAAAGAATGGTGTTGGATCAATGGATGAGTGATATGAACTCTTGCATGCTACGGCAACTCACACGACAATTTCTACAAGACTAGAATGTTCGCCCTGGTGGCTAAAATCCTCGGATCAACCTGAAATTTGTCCCAAACAGTGTGCCTTGAACTTCAACACCCTCTTAGTGTTTTTCGGGCTGAAGATCAGACATCTGTTGATCTGTACAAACCCCGAATGGGATCCCCAAGGGGGTTGCACCCCTCCTCTAGCCAATTGTTGCGCCCTAGTGATTCCAACCTTGGAATCTGGTTGTATGTGTCTCAAACTGAGCGCCCCAGTATCCTCTGTAATGGGGCGGAAGGGTTTCCCCTGATCTAGTCTGGTGAACTCTCTGGAACACTGGATCTATCTCCCCAAGTGTTGTACCCTCACCGGCCAACTGTTGCGCCCTAGATGATTCCTCCGTCAAACTCTGGCGAGTAATGTCTCAAAAGGTGTTCCCTGCCTTCCTCTCAACTGAGTCGAAAGGGAATCTCTAGATTCTCCCTGGTCGGGACAAGCTAAACCTCTGTGTCTCCTCAGCTCCCACGCCCTCAACCTGGATAAGTGCACCTTAGTTGCTTGAACCTGCATAATTGTCGTTGTAAATCGATGGAAGATCTGAATGATCACCCCGGTGACTAGGGTGTGTCTCGCAACATCGAAATCAACCTCTGGGTGTCTTCCCCCTAGAATCCACAATTTCCACTGCTTCGCCTGAACTAGTGTATTCTCCTCACAGCTCAAACTGTCAAATCATAAGATGCATAATGAGAGAATGTGAGCCCCTATCTCCCTTTTATACCCCTTTTCACCTTTTTCCCTTCAAGTGACTTTTAATTCATCTTTAATATTTTCTCATAAAATCACTTCATTAATTTAATGAACCTTTTTACTCCAAAAAGTGATTAATTCGCCTTTATGATTTCTCCGACCACTGAAAGTCACTTTTCATCACCCCATCTTGTAGATATTTTCGCCTTGGTTCCAACGAGCTATTACACTAAGGTATTTCTCCAAGAAACAAGCTCCAAATAGTACCTTTAGTGTAATTAATTAAATTATGCCCATTAATAACCTCGTTTTACAAAAATCATCACAATGCAACAGAAGCAAGAACAAGTTGTGTGGAAATGATCCTGATGATGAAAAATGGTAAATAAACTAAGTTGGGACCCATAAAACTCATCCAAACCCTCTAAGCTCACTAATGACATAGTCTCACCCCTCTGACTTGGCTGACTCAAGCCTCCTAAAGTGACTCTAACTGTATAATAAGGGAATCCAAAAATGGGGACATGACACACAAGGTTTTGTGATCCATAGGAAGGAGTCCTATGTTTGTAAATTGAAGAAAGCTTTGTACGGGCTTAAGCAAGCACCCAAGGCATTGTGTGCCAGAATAGACAGTTATCTAATGAGCTTGGGGTTTACAAAAAGTGATGCAGATCCCAACATTTACTACAAGGTTGAAGATGGTTTCCCATTGATATTGGTACTATATGTGGACAATTTGTTTCTTACAGGGAATGAGAAGCTCATAGATGGGTGCAATAAGGAACTCACTTTAGAGTTCGAAATGAAGGATCTGGGTTTGATGCACTATTTCTTGGGATTATAGGTATGGCAAAGACCAGATGAAATCTTCCTTAGTCAAGGAAAGTATACAGTTGAGATCTTGCAGAGATTCGAGATGATGGACTGCAAGTCCATGGCCACACCTATGGTTATGAATCTGAAGCTCTTGAGTGATTCTTCTTCAGATTTGGTTGATCCCATGATGTACAGACAGTTGATCGGATCCTTAACGTACCTGGTTAACACCAGGTCGGATATATGCTTTGTAGTGAACACATTGAGTCAGTACATGGGTGAGACTAGAAATGTACATTTGGTAGAAACAAAGCATGTGTTGAGGTACTTGCATGGTACGGTTGGATATGGACTCAGATATGTCTCAGACGGTAAAGTAAAGTTGCAAGGTTATACAACTCTAACTAGGAAGGGAGTGCAGTGGATAGGAAAAGCACATCAGGATGTTGCTTCAGTTTAGGATCAGTTATGATCTCATGGTTGAGGAGAAAATAGACGTCAGTGGCACTCAGTACAGCAAAGGAAGAATATATAGTAGCCAGTGTTGCAAGTCCTGAAGCAGTGTGGCTTCGAAAGTTGCTTGCAGAGTTATTTGATTTAGAGTTGGAGCCAACTTTGATATATTGTGATAATCAAATTTGTATAAATCTTTCATAGAACCCAGTCTTTCATGACAAGTCAAAGCATGTAGAGATCAAATACCATTTCATCTAAGACATGGTGCACAAATGAGCAGTGGAGCTCTGGTACATATCCACAGATGAGCAGATAGCAGACATTCTCACCAAGCCTCTGTCTAGAGTGAAGTATGAGTACTTCAGAGACAAGCTTGGTGTGATGCAAAATGTCCATCCTCGTTGAGAGGGAGTTGTGATGCTTTTCCTATAGTGGGCAGATACTCTCCCTTTGGCCAAGGGTTTCCCAGAGCAGTCATGTGAAGTGACTAAGGGAGTAATGAGTAGCCTAGTACAAGTCTTTACTACACGATGTGAAGTGGCTAGGTGTGATTGAGACTTGTAGCGTGGTCTTGCCTACGCCATGTGATGTGGCTAGGTGTGATTGGGACTTGTAGCGTGGTCTTTCCTACGCCATGTGATGTGGCTAGGTGTGATTGGGACCATGGCATAGCCTTTCCTAAGCCATCTGAAGTGGCTAGGTGTGAATGGGGCTTTGGTGGTAGTCTTGCCCATACCATGTGAAGTGGATGGGTGTGATTGGGACAACTAGGAGAGGAGAAACATCATAGCGTAGTCTTATGACTATGGTGGTATTCTTGCCAATACCATGTGAAGTGGATGGGTGCGATTGGGACTACTGGGAGAGGAGAAACATCATAGATGCTTACAGCGTAGTCTTGTGACTATGGTGGTAATCTTGCCCATGGCATGTGAAATGGATGGGTGTGATTGGGACAAATAGAAGAGAACCACATAGAAGAATACATCTCTAGCTAAGAGGGAGTGTTGATGTTTTGGTAGCAATGGGAGGTATTCCCTCCTGCACAACTTTTCTTGGAGAAGAAGATTCCAAGAAGTCAAAGGAAGACCATTGAACAGTTAAAGAACACACCAGAAGAGAATTTGGCCCACAAGAAAACAATAAAGTAATATTGAAAACCCCAGAAGAAAAGTCGTCCCCACGAGAAAACAATAAAGTGATATTGAAGACCCCAGAAGAGAAGTCGGCCCCACTAGAAAAATAATAAAGGAAAAATAGAATTTCCAGGAAGAGAAGTCGACCCCAGTAAAGTCACTGAACTAGTATAAATAAAGGTGACGCCTTTCCTCATTTACACACACTACACTCATCATCTCAGCAAGGAAAAGGAGGCGCAAGTTTGAGGCAACCCTAGGAGATGTTGCAGTTGGGGTTCTTGGTGATTCTTGGTGGTTTCTCTTGTACGCTACCTCTAGAGGAGTTGTGCTAGGGTTGTGAGGTGACTCAGTTGTCTACCCTCGCTAGGGTTTGACAAGAAGAAGAGATAAGTACTTGTTATCAAGGTTTCTTCATGGTTGGTTTTGCTCTTGTGAATAGAGCTTGTTCATGGTTGTACTGTATTATCATAAATATTCTCTCTAAGAAAAGTTGTCTTGGTTTTTCCTCGAGTTTGGGGTTTGTTGACCACCTATCCAACTAGGGGGTCAACTCCATGTGCCATGAAGAGATGCATCATCAGATGCTAATATGTTGAAGACAGTTTGGTTCTACTGGGCAATTTATGCCTCCAGCACATATTTTTGTAAATGGAATTTCCGCACCCCTGCGTGGGTTAATAATGTAATAGGTCTGCATTGGTCATAGTTAGGTCAGCTACCTTGGGATTTATTCATTGGGAGAGTTTCTTTCACCAAGGGTTTTTTATCCTCAGGTTATTAATTGGACTTTTCAGCCTAGTTAATTTCCCTTGAGTTTTTCCCTCACACCAACAATAATTCCTCCAAAGTGGTGAAGGGTGTTCTAATGGAGTGGTCTTCTGGTAGCTAGTGTTTAGGAATGATGTAAATGACCATGTATGATAGCTTAGAAAGTTTCGCGGAATTTCGTCGAGTCTAGATAGGTTTTTTTTAATTAATTAAATTAATTAAATTTTCCTAAGGCTGGAAGTTTAATTATTTAATTAATTAATTGTTTTTGAGCAAATATTGTAAAAACTAGGTCCTTAGGCTTTTTCTAGGGGTATCTATGCTCAAAAGAAATGGAAAGACACCCCCTACACCCTTGGACCAAGTTTCAGCTCAGTCGAACAACTTTGCTAGGTGTTTGTCCACCAGGAGTCTTAATCAGTCAAAACAGCAATTTTAATTGCTAAGTCATGACATAGTCAAAATGTCATTTTTGTAATTTATGAGTTAAATGGGTAAAGTAATGATGGAAAAGGGTGAGAGAGATGATTCTTAACCTACCCAACCCACCTCCTAACCTTTACACTCCCCCTTACACACTCACTCAACATACCCTCACGCCCCCTAGGGGGATTTGCACCCCCCCCCCTCACATGGAAACCTTTGAAACACCATTTAATTGAGTGGTGGGCCCCTCCCTTTAGTGGTGCGCCCTTCCTAGCCTACCACCTCACCCATATGCTTGGTCCCACACCCTCCACCTCACGTCCACCTCATCAATCCTTGCCCAAACCCTAGATGGTGCACCCCTTTCCTTGGGATTCCCTCTTGTGGCTGGGATGTAACACTTGGCATTGATCTAGGAGAGGTTGTTTTGCCTCTTTGGGTATAAATACAGCCTCTCCCTCACTCATTTCTTCACCATTCTTTGAGCTAGTGTTATGCTACTGGATTTTCGCCCCATCTCTCTCTCTCTTGTTCACATTGCATCCATCCTTTTTTCTCTTGAGAGTGTTGGAGCAACTTGTTGCTGCAAGACTCTCCCTTTTGGATTAATAAGAAGCTTTGGAGGATTTGGAGTAACCAAGAGTAGTCTGGTTTTCTTCTTGCACATGAGGTGATATTGTGGTTTTTGGCATCTTGTGTAGTATTGAGTAGATTCTTGGGTAAAGTATTTTACTTGGGTAGTTTCTTCAATAGTAGTATTGTTGATCTATATATGTTGGGTGACTAGTAGTGTGAAGTATTTCATGTTGTTAGCTCATTCAGCCATATTATCTACTTGTATACCTCACGTTTTGTTTGAGGTTTTGCAGGTTTGCCTCTAGGGTGTTGTTCGGATAGCCTCAAGGAGGAGTCTACCCTCAAGGCCTATTCAAACTCCATACTTCTTCTAATCTGATTTTCTGTTCACTTCCATTACATATTTCAGTTAGTTAACCATCATAGATAGGTCATCTAAAATCATTTTTTACTTGGATAATTTTATGTGAAAAATTTATGCCTAAAAACAGAAATTTTCCTTAACTTTTTTTGTGTTGTGCAGCACTTCCAGCAAGCAATAGTTTGTTGGTTTTTGCAGGTTCTTACCAGGTACAAGGGGTTATGTTGCCCACATTCGGTCACACAACACATCAAAGTCTCTCCTTTGTGTAGGTAATGAATATCATCTTTCTCTTACATTCTTCTAGCATTGTAGCAAGCCCCCGGGAAGTTCCCTTGAGGCTTGTGTTCTATTGTATCTAGTTTCATTTGTTGTAAGTTATTTTGCCTACAACTTGGGTGAGAGATTGGCTCAGCCAACCCCCCAAAATCATGAGGCTAGGGCTTAGTTTATTTCCAGCAATTTGTTATTCTTTTGCCCCACTTGTCATTAGGACAAAGTTGTGTGGCTAGGATTGTCTTAATAATTGTTTAGCTCTTAGATTTCAACCCTCTTTGGCACAACAAAGGTAGACTTGCCTCCACCTTGTGCCAATGTGAGTGGTTCATGTTTCTTTTTGCTTTCCATTTCAAGTTTTGTCTCATAATTGCCTACACCTTGGGTGGGACATCCCCAATATCATATGGCTAGATAAGTATGTGTTGATGATTATCTTATGCTCATATGATTAAAACTTTCTAGAAGTAGATATCATACACACACTATATCTTAGCTTAAGCCCTTGAGGCATAATCATACTTGCATGCTCTAAATTTCTTCAAGTTTCATAACACATATTTTAAATGCAATATCACATGGTTTAGGTGTTGTGGTTTGAAAGTAATCTCTTAAATCTGCAATTAACTTGTCTCTTAAGGCCATTTGTCATCATTTAAGTTTAAAGTATATGTGGGACATGTATATGGTATATGGATATCTTTTTATTTCAGCAAGTACTTTTCATTTCTTGGCACACTTTCCTAATGCAATAACATAGATGGCTAAGTGATGATGATCTAAGGCAATTTTCTTTTATATTGGCAAGTTGTTCTTGTCCTTTCGTAGCATCTATGTCTTTTAAGCTTGCAAATATATGTGGTCAAGTGAATGACGATGGAGTAACTCTTTATTTCAGCTTTCCTTTACATGTTTTAGATGTGTCTACATGCTTTAATTTCATGATCTGCAACACATTTTTTGGGGTTGAATAAGTTTCGGTTTTGATCGTAATTCACTAATTTTGGACAACTAAAAGTCATCAAAACACTCATAAACACACTAAAAAACTTAGTCCTTAGGCATAATAACATATTAGATTTAATAGGACACCTAAATTCACCATCTTCACCATCTAAAACGGGGCTTGAGGAAGGCAACTAAAGGTGTTAGGCCGGGGACGGACTCACGGCGCGCGGCGTCCTTTCCAGGAGTACTCGGGCCTTTAGGTTTGACTTGTGAAGCTAGGGTAGGCCTCGTTGCCTCACTTTTGAGCATCCAACAACCATTTGGTAATTGGGGGAGGAGGATTTTGGTTGAACACTTAGCTAAGATAATTCAAACTTTAAAATCTTCAAGTAACCCTTAAGTCACTAAGCATTTAAACAACTTAGCTATATTGGTACATCTTATGGTTCCATACTTTCAAGCATAACTCTTCTCAATCTTACATGCAAGTAACATTTCTTTTGCTTTGTGGAATAATTAACTAAGTGTCATCTTTGAATATTATGGAACACTAGTGCTTTAAAGTTTTCAAATCTTTTGTTAAGTGTTCTTTATGGTGTGATCCCTCACGAGATAGCGCATCCCATTTTGAGGCATCATCTTGTTGGGTCTTGAGTGTTGATGTTGCCATTGAAAAGCAGTCCAATAGAGTAAGTGCTATTGGGGCATGCTTGGCTTTAATGTGTTGATGACGTTCATGCTTTGATATCCTTTAATTCCTGCACATTAAAACACATGGTTAGCTTGTTTCTTATGTAATTTTGTATCTTGTTGTACATCTCCTATTTTGATATTGTTGTATATCTATCATTCATTATTGGTTGTAAGTATCTTTGTAAATCTTTTGTAATCAAACACCCTTAAACATTAGTTGACCCCTTTGCCCAACCTTAGGCACTGGTCTTAGTTGACTTAGGGAAAGGCTTGCTTGACATAAATAAATCTTGCATCTTGCATTTGTTGCCTTTGCATCATAGGTTAGTCTCCCCCCCAACCTTCTAACCAATTAAAACTAACTCCTAGAACTTCAAGTTTAATCATACCTAGTAGCTAGGGTCTACCCCCTTGGCTTCCCTAAGAGTGAGCCTAGACAGAAGAGGTTCAAACCAAAGTGATAGTGTGGGCTTTGAACCTAGGCATTGTGCCTCCAAGGACACACTAAGTGCGCTGGACTTTGCTCACGTTTGCAAGTGTGTATTAGGACGGCAACAAGGTTTTCCCAGGATAAATCTTTGTGTCTTCTTGTGCTTGTCTATCTGCTTCTAGATCCTACTTATATTTTCAGTATATGATTGTTGAATGTTAAAAGAAGATCAAAATCTAACAATGAACACCTTCAGTAACCACTCACACAACTAGATCAATGATCAACACACAGATGTTTTTACGTTGTTAAAACCCTCGAAGAAGGAAAGAGTCCACGGCCCCAGCGAACGTGGCCACTTGAATGCAAAAGAAAAATATTTTACAAGAGAGCATTTCACAATCGATCATCAACAAATGACCCTCCATGCTCTTTAAATAGAGATCATGGTCCAATCGAGTGTTAAACCACAGATCAATGCAGTGATTAAGATTGAGAAGAATAAGAGTTGTCGGATCATATCATGACGATCGGATTACATAACTACAAATGCATACTAAAGAAACCCACTTTTACCTAAAGACACATTAGACCAAGTTGATATTAACTAACTCCTAAGTATCTAAAAATCCTAACAATATTATAGGAAATGAAAACAATATGTTTTTTTAATGTTTAGTCTACTCTAACAATACAATTATCAACCCCCTGGATCAAGTGGCAGGGACGCAGGAGGTGGCATTCAATAGAGCGTTGAGCTCGGAGTCTAGCGACACAAGCGGTCGACTCTGATGCAATTCTAATCCACTTAACTTACCAAGGATGCAGGTGAAAGATCTGGAAACAGATTCCATTACTCATCCACGTTCGAAGGTAATGAGCCAGGTAAAGGGGCAGCTCTGGACGATACCAATTCCATCTCATGCAATGAATTCACAAGGATTCAAGGGGCACTTGAAAAGAAATAGTAAGTATGCACACCAACTTCACTACAAAATTCCTATGCAAGGTTACTCTAGCCACCCTATGGAAGAAAGGCAAAGAGAAGAGGTATTGGTAACTCAAATTATCCTTCAGATAAAGAGGCTATTGCACAGGGACGACATGCCAAGGGGAGGCCCTCGATGCACGGCACGAAGTCGAAGAGGCTGCCATCCAACCACGGGGATTCAACGATGAGAAAAGGAAGCGGCAAGGGAATTACGAGCACAAACACCTTTGGAAATTCAAGTCGAATTGAAATTAGTGGAAGCAGTTGCACGCCTAGACAGGACTCTCATCCCTGAGGAGGAAATTGACGAGGAAATGAGCCCCCGAGTGTTGAATACAAGCTCCTCCACAAACAGAGAAGACGCATACCACAAAACTATGGACCTCTTTTGGATGATCAAAATTGTTCTAGGCAAGGTATTGATGGAACGGCATGAAACTTACAATGGAGTGCTCCTCCAGCTAAATGGCATACACCTGCAGATTAAAGAGGTCGACCACAAAACAGAAATGTTGGCTCAAAGGATGGCGAGTTCAGACTCCATTGACAATCGGGACACCAACCATGAGGGTCTGCAGGCTCCCACCGACGCCATGATCACCTCTCCTACCAAATTCTCAAATGTACTAGTCTATGGTTTTTTTGTTTTCTCTTTTGCAAGGCCAATACTCTCAGGACGAAGCTATACATAGGAGATATATCATAGGAAATCTGTTTTTTTTGTTTTAGACACTCCAGGGATAGTTTATGGTTCAAGTCAATCAATAAGCCTATAAAGCTTCAAACTCTGCTATTTTGTTGTTGGTCTGGTTTCCTCAGTGGTAGGCCAGCAGCAAAGAACATGTTTGGTTTCTTAATGTTAATATAAGAATGACCTGGTTAGCTTAAAAAAAAAACAATACAATTATCAACTATCTCAAGTAAAAAGATGATCTCGTTATTTTGATTACAACAAAAATTATCCAAAATCATAATATCAAACAACTCACTCTTTGAAAAAAGTCATTCTCAAGTTGGGAATAAGTTTATCAATCCACAGAGAAAATCCGAAAATGAAAAAATTTTGACACCATGATCACATCTTGA
Source organism: Picea sitchensis (assembly GCA_010110895.2). Lineage (NCBI taxonomy): Eukaryota > Viridiplantae > Streptophyta > Pinopsida > Pinales > Pinaceae > Picea > Picea sitchensis. The sequence goes on from SNQJ01S0107423.1 coordinate 18,670, forward strand.
CCTTGCGCAACAAGATACAAACTATTAATCCATTATAGATTTCTCCTTTACAACTAGGAAGGATATGGAATATCAAAGTGCAATATCCTATTCTAATTAAATAAAAAGCTATATTGCAGGAAACACACCCCCCCCGTACCAGTCGCGTTTCCATCCAAAAACACATTTGGCACAGATTGAAACACGTTTCAGGTCGTACAAACATGTTGCATGTGGGTGAAACATGCTTCGTATAGACTGAAGCGGGTAATACTGATCCGTACTATGTGTTTCAACGAGTGAAAAGATCAATTTTGTCTTAATGCGGCTGACCCACAAATTATTTTTTAATTGTTAGTTAGGTTTAATAATGACAAAAGGAGACTTCTAGAAGCCTTTACAAAAAATTCTTTAAAAGAGGATTTCACCCTCATTTTTCCTCACACAGTTTGAGCAAGGGTGATTTGAGGCCTTGCCATTCATATTCTTTCACAACTGGCAAGCTCTTCATCAGCAAAAAGAAATTGGAGCACCTATGGCTTTATTCATTCAATGAAACGCAATAGGTTGGGTTTACAAAAGGCTGAGGATCTTGTTTATGTGCATTTCAACCTTCTCCCTGCATCTCATAGGGGTCTAGAATATAGTAATGGGCCT
>SNQJ01S0107425.1:18279-29573 GCA_010110895.2 Picea sitchensis
GGAAGCCTTTCCATTCAAGTTGAAGGTGGCCACTCGGGCCTTCAAATTTTCTGAGAAGTCATGGAATCTGAAATACTTCTTTAGTTCAAGTAGTCAGGCCTCTGCTTCCTCTCCCTTCTTTATTTCACCATCGAAGGAGGGTGGTTTGGATTTTCTGAATTCTTCAAATTTATGACCCTTGGAAGGCTTTTGCCTCTTCTGTTTTCTTCGGGAATAGGAACTAGTTATGTTGCTAGAAGAGCCCTCCGAATCGCCAGCTTCCTTCTTAGAGGAATCCTCCGGCGCTGGTCCTTTTCCTCTGGGGTGGACCTTTCTCGAGGTGCTCCTCTCAGTGTGACCACTGATATGACCATGTTTCTGTATCTCAGGTTCATTCTACATTTGTCTTTGTAGATCGGATAATCTCTGTAGTAATACTGCATTAATTTCTATTTGCTTCTCTTGTTCTTTCATCATCCTCTCATTATCAACCTTGCAGCTTTGTAATTTGACCATGAGGCTCCTCACAGTCTCCGCTAGATCTGGAGGGGTCCCTACTGCCCTTCTTTCATCAAAATATTCATCTCTATTGTGGGAGCCTTCCCCCACCTCTTGGCGAGTCACCATTTTATGCATCTTTAATTTCCCGCAGTTGATCGTCCTCTTGGGTGCAAAATACAAACGCTGGTTGTTAGTGAAAAAATTATATACATTCATAACCTGCACATAATTCATATTTCTTTCACATGCATACACACAATCGGGGTTCTCATTTTTAACTTTGACCTTGTATAAGAGAGTTAAGATAGAGGGTTACTCATTTTAGGAGTGCTTCGAACAGAGTCTTTGCGCAACTCGTTCATGAGCCCAAGCAGGCCAAGTGTTGTAACCATGCTCTGATACCAATTTGTAATACACCCACTATGGAATTTGAAAAAATTTCGGCCTTTTTCTTATTTTTTCCGAGGAACAGAATTCCCCAAATCCCTACGGGGCTTGATACAGACCCTGCCATCCCTTAACCGCTCTCATATGATCGACGACTATGACCACAGGCCTTATCGGGGAGGTTCTCATCATCTTTCGCGATTCGGGAAATCACGATGCATGTATTCCCCTTTCTCTCTTGTCTTTCGAAGGGCCTAAATCTGAAATGGATCTAACCGCTTAACGCGATTAACAATTACCTAGGTTAAGTCCGGGCACTCTACCCTTTGGGATTTCACATATCGGATATTTGGGGGATGCGATGATAGGAGGTCTCACATCTAGGTTTCTCGGGAGCCAAAACTCCGAAACACCAACTCTAAACATGCTTCCTTGTTTCGGGGTTTCCTCCATCGGGATTTAAGGAGGTGAGACGACAGGAGGTCTCGCACCTAGTTTTCCCGGGAGCCGAAACTCCGAATCCTTCATATATATATATGTCGCTCAACCCATTTTGGGAATTTGCAAACCGGGTTTTCGGGACTGGTGAGCACAAGAAAACTTACCGTTAGGTATCACGGGTGCCGAAATACCGAAACACCCTATCTCATCTGTGTTATTATTATTTCAGGGTTTCGCATGTTGGGATTTCGAGATATGCACAGACAGGAGGCCTCACACTTAGGTTTCCCGAGAGCCGAAACTCCGAAACTTGTATTCATTTTTAAGCTCATTTCGGGGTTTCGTATGTTGGGATTTTGGGATATAAAACGTCAAGGGGTTCATGCCCTTCGGTACTTCGGAAGTCGAAACACCGAAGTATCAGATTTATGCACACTAAGCCATCTCGGGGTTTTGAAACTAGTAGATACACAGAACAAAAAGTATCCTTTGGGGGTCTCGGGTACCGAAATGCCAAAACGTAGATCCAAGTCACACTACGCCATATCGGGACTTTGCAAGTCGAGATTTTGGGACTTGCAAGTACAAGGGAATATGCCCTTGAGTTTTTTGATTTCTGAAATACCGAAATATCGTAACATATCCGCGTATTGTCCTTTCGAGACTTCGCCCATCGGGATTTCGGGACTAGCGTGTACAAGGGACTTTCCTCTAGGTATCCCGAGTGTTGAAATACCGAATCATCTTAACTTGTCCATGCCCCGTCATTTCGGGGTTTCGTATGTTGGGATTTTGCGAGTCGTGAGGACAAGGGTTCTTACCCTCTGGTTTCCCGGGTGCCGAAACACCGAAACGCTTGCCAACCACCAGGTGTACTCTACAGCTGGACGGTGCATGCATTCCCATGGGTCTTGGTATCGACGGTCCCAATTTCTTCGTTACTTGCAAACGTTAAAAAGGGGTCAAGGCATTATCGCTTGCGTTCCTTCATTTGATTTTACGGTCATATCAGACCTTAGATCCTCCGAAAGGATCTCATTCGTGCATTTTAGTAAGAGGGAGGGTATCTTGGGTATCGAACCACCAAAAGGTCCTAATTCATCTACACACTATTATTTCAGGATTTCGCGGGTCAGGGTTTTGGGACTTGCGAGTACAAGGGGACTCGCAACTAGGTACCCTAGGTGCTGAAACTCCAAAAACTCTTATCTTACCCACACATTAGCATTTTGGGATTTCGGGAATTGAGAGGGCATGGGAGCTTTCCCTTGGGTATGTCGGGTATCGAAATGCTGAAATGTAGAAATCTATGAGGACCATTCTCTCTCGTGCAGAATTTTAAGACTTAAATCGTGAAATCCTGCTTCGGGTCCCCGAGTAATTTTCACCAAGTTTGAAGACCAGAATGAAAGGTCTTCTGGAAGGTGAGGTACCGATCCCGAAAGGGGTGCCCCTGTGGGGGAATCTATCCAGGGCATCATATAGGGAAATTAAGGGAACAAATCTCCCGAGAACAGATTTGAAATCTGAATTTGTTCAATATATATATATATATATATACACATAAGCCATACGTGGTCTTTCCAATAAAAGTATACAACCACCATTTCTGATCAAAACCCCAGGCATACAGTCTTATACTGAAACCATTCATAATTGCACAGACTATGAGCATACATGTCAAAATATAAATTTCAAGATACAATATATAAAACACTTATCAGAAAAACACCAGGTGTGATGCAACTGCTGAGAGGGGTGCTCGTTTCCACCCAACCGTAGGCTTAGCGATTCCGAATGGATTTACCACTAGCCACCCTCGAGCTGAGACCACGATGCTGCGAGACTGAGTCTCTACTCATCAGTGATTGAGAACGAAGTTTACGCTCCTTCTTCTCTGCTATCACTCACTCTGTAATTTTTCCAGAGTTCTTCCAATTTTCTCTCCCATGATCTCCCCTCACGTCTCTCCCTTCCACACTTCTTACCCCATGAATTTCTCTCCTGTGAGGTTCTGTGTGGCACGATCTTCCTCGCGGTGGTGAGGTATAAGGACTCTATGGATGGGCGATTCACCCCCCATCCCTCATTAACTCATGAGGAGCCATTTACCTACCAACCTGACGAGTTATTTAATTTGGGACCAGCGGGCCGCTCTTGGTTCTCCAGGCCAGTGAAGACCAAATATGGTATTGGTTTTGGTGGAAATTAACGCCACCATTCCAAGTGATTTCCACCACCTTTCTTCATCCATCGTGGTCTCTTTTTTAGCACATCCCCCTCTCAGTAGTCCTACAATATATATTCATAATATTATTTACATTCATCGACCTTTTTCACAAGGTCCATTCACATCGCACATTCACATTTTTGAGTTTTCGATAGTTCTTGGCCAGTATAGTTATTTTTACAGACTGGGAGAAACAGGGTGTTACACACATCATCAACATGAGGCTCACACATCATCAATAGGAGGTTGGCATCATAGCACTAGGCTGGCACATCATCAACACAAGGATGGCATCACAACACTAGGCTAGCACATCATTAGGATGAGGTTGGCATCACAACACTACTCCCTCTTTCGAGGGAGGTTCTTACGAACTACACCAAGATTATCTAGAAAGTGATCCAGTTTTATACGAGATAGAGGCTTGGTCAACACATCAACAACATTTTCATTTGTGCTAACATATTGGAGATTTATGGATCCTCTCTACACCATATCACAGATGTATGATATCATATCTCTATGTGTTTTGATTTGTCATGAAACATAGGGTTCTCTGTCATCTTTATACAGCTTTGGTTATCACATAGGATCAGGGTTTCTTCCATCTCTAGATCGAATAGACCTGTCAACAACTTCCGAAGCCATATGGCTTCACAAATGGTAGAACATGCAACAATGTATTCTACTTCTGTTGTGCTGAGAGCAATGCTTGATTGCTTCCTACTCTGCTATGAGATCATGGCTGACCCCAAACTAAAACAACATCTTGAAGTTATCTTCCTGTTAGGGATAGTTCCAACCCAATCTGAATCAGTATATCCATTCAGTCTGAAGTCATGATCTCCATCATAACTGAGACCACAATCTAATGTATCCTTAAGGTACCTCATCACATGTTTTGTAGCAACTAGGTGAACACATCCAGGATCTACCAGAAACTGATTCAAGGTGTTCACAACAAAACATATATCTAGCCTAGTGTTCATCAGATACATCAACGATCCAATGATCTGTCTGTACAACGTAGCATCAATCAATTCTGACGAAGTGTCAACCAAGAGCTTCAAATTTGTTTCCATGGGTGTATTCATGGACTTGCACTCCAACATGTCAAATCTCTTCAGGATTTCAACTGCATACTTCCCTTGGTTAAGTAAGATCCTCTCTAGGTTCTACCAGACCTCAAGACCTAAGAAATAGTGCATTAGTCCAAGGTCTTTCATCTCAAATTCCGCGGTAATCTTCTTATTATATTCAGTGATGAGATTTTGTTCTCCAGTCAATAATAATCCATCCACATACAACAACAATATAATAGGCTCATCATTCATAAACTTGAATTAAAGGTTAGAATTTTTTTACTCTTGGTAAATCCCAAGCTCGTCAAAAAATTGTCAATCATTCCATACCAAGCTCTAGGATCTTGCTTCAATCCATACAGAGCCTTCTTCAACTTGCACACATGAGTCTTCTTGTCTTCAACTTCAAATCCTTGAGGTTGTTCTATATACACTTATTCTTCAATGTCACCATTCAAGAAGGTTGTTTTCACGTCCATCTGGTGTAAATTCCACTTCATCTTAGCTGCAAGGGCTATGATGGTTATGATCGAAGTGTATCTGGCTATAGGAGAAAATGTCTCTTCATAGTCAATGCTTTCCTTTTGAGAAAATCCACGAGCAACAAACCTTTCTTTATACTTCTCAATACTTCCATCAAAAACATGTTTTATTTTGAAAATCCATTTGAAAGATACCACATCTTTTCTCTTTGGTCTGGGAACTATTTCCCATACATCATTCTTTATGATGGATTGGTATTCTTCTATCATGGCATTTTCCCATTCTTTCTTCTAAATGGCTTCTTTAAAGTAGGTAGGCTCCTTCTCTAGGAGATCACACATCAAAGCCATATAGTTGGAGAATGTCTTAGGTTTCTTCACTTGTCTCATGGTTCCTTCGCGGACACCATAATTCTCTTCATATTGAATAAGTTCCCTTGCCCAAGCTGGATTTATCTTCTGGGAGATCGACATATGGGGAGGGTCTTGAGATTCTACTATGTCATGGTCTTCTAGAATCTCCTCGTCAGGGGAAGCTATGATTTCCCTCACTAGTTCTGCAATCTGGGAACTACAGGTTCCTCTTCTTATACTTCTTCAAGCCAACGTCTTCTTGATTTCTTGAGTGTTGCATCTTCATCAAAGGTTACATCCATGTTGATCTCAGTATGGTGGTAACCTGGTATATAAACTCTGAAGGCGTTGGAGACCTCACAATATACAACAAATATTCCCTTCTTTCTTGAAGGTTCCATCTTGTTTCTCTTCTCTTTTGGAATATGTACAAATACTGGGCAACCAAATATTTTGAGATGGCCTACTTTTGGCTTCTTTCCATAAAACATCTCTTATGGGGTTTTGAATCCAAGTGCACTATGGGACAATCTGTTCTACCCATATACTGTTTTTTTTGTTGCTTCTGCCCATAAGCACATTGGAATATCTTGATCATGGATCATGGTCTTCACTGCTTCCATTATAGTTTTGTTCTTTCTTTCTGCTACACCATTTTGTTGAGGATAGTAGGGAGTGGTAAGCTCCCTCTTGATCCCAACATATTTTCAAAATTTTACAAACTCTTTTGAGGTGTATTCTCCTCCATTATCTGACCTGAGTGTCTTGATCTTTCTTTTAGAAAGATTCTCTAACAAGGCTTTGAATTCCTTGAATTTACTGAACACTTCATCTTTTGATTTCAAAAAGTAAACCCAGGTTTTGTGAGAAACATCATCAATAAAATATACATAGTATACATACCTAGTGATGGAGGATGATAGCATTGGGCCACACACATATGAGTGAATGAGTTCTAGGACTCCTTTCGCTTTACTGTCTCTCTTCGGAAAAGGGTTCTTGATGTTCTTCCCTTGTGCACATCCATTGCACATACCTTCATGATCAACCTTGAGTTTTGGTAGACCGGTGACTGCCTTTCTTACATAAGGTAATGCCTTGTAATTGATGTGGGCTAATCTTCTATGCCAAAGTTCACATGGATTCTCAATGGAGTGGGTCATGGCTTCTTTTGAATGACCCTTTATCTTATACAAGCCACCTTCTTCTTTTCCAATAACAATTGCTTCTTTCATGGTTTTTCCTTTGGCTCGCATAAGAACTTCTCCATCTATAAAGGCAACTCTAAAGCCTTTCTTTTCTAAAGCTGAGATGGAGAGTAAGTTCTTTGTCAAACCTGGTACATAGAATACATCCTTCATCTTCATTGGGGTCCTTGCATTAAGCTTGTAATTTTATTCTCCTACTCCCTTGATAGGGTATTGATAATCATCCCCAAGTGTAAATTTCTGAGAAAACTTCTTTTCTGAGAGGCAAGAGAGAATGTCTCTTTGAGCTGTCATTTGCTTGGAAGCACCACTATCAATGAGCCAAGTGTCCTCACTAGGTGATATTGATCCTGAGAGGGAAAAGATTAATACATAGTCTTCAATTCATTCTTTTATCATCTTTGTGGGTGGCTCTTCATATTCAACTGCATGGGCATGGCACCTCTTGTTTTTCTTCTTGTATTCTTCTCATTTGGTTGGACAATATTTCGCAATATGTCTCGTCTTGTCACAATGGTAACATTGGTAGGATGGGAAATCTTTTTCTCTTCTTTGTCCTTTCTGAAACTTCTGGAATCTTCTTGGTTGAGATTCTTTATGTATGAATTTGTTTTGGGGGTGAGACTCCTTGTGAGTTTATTTATGGAAGTAAGACTTCTTTCTTCCTCCTTTAGTGTGAGTAGCTAGGGCTTGATCTTCATCTCTTGATAGAAAATCTTCTCGGTTAGCATTCTTCCCAAAGACTGCAAATTGCAGTTTCTCCTTTCTAGCAAAAATAGTTTGGATGAATGCATCCCAAGGTCTTGTGAGACCATTAAGGGCCGCCATTATGAGTTCATCTTTGTCTATAGTATCTCCAATTGCTTCTAGTTGTTCTTTAAATTGTGATATTCTGGAGAAATATTCCTGGATCGCTTATCCTTTCTGCATCCTTTTATTCTTGAGTTGAGTTCTTAGATTCATCTTTTGATTTATGTTTTTTCCTTCATATAGTCTGGTTAGGGCATTGGACATTTATTGTGGATTCTTCTTTGAAGACACTTGAGGAATCAAGTGGTCTTTGATAGAATATGCAATGATTCTTTTGGCCCTAATTTTGTCCTTTTGGTGTTTTTCTTTATCTGCAACATCGATGGCTTTTGGTACATCTTCTTTAATGAATATTGCTAGGTCATTCTCTTTAAGAATGATTCCAATCCTATACTTCCAGGAATGAAAGTTTTCCATACCTTCTAGCTTGTCAACAAGCATAGTGCTTGTAGACATCTTTTACCTGGAGCTAGGAAAATGACCAAAATATGAAGATGCTCATAATTGAATTTTGAACTTACCAGGAGGTGCGCTTGGTTGAGGCGAGTAGCATGCTGTGGTTAGATTTAAAAAAGTCCAACTTTTACCCCTTAAAACTTGACCAACGAATTTCTGGACTGGTGCTTCTGGTTCTCTGGTACTTATGGTTTCTTGGTACTTCTAGTTTTCTGGTACTTCTGGTACTAGTGAAAACTAGGGTTTCACTTTTCGGGAGATCTAGCCACTAAAAAGGTGCATTGAAGATGCAAAAGTGTTCCTTGAGGTAGGGCACACTTTTCTAGATGGTTTTGGGGCTGAAATTCTTCTTCAATAAAAGGCCTAGGGTTTCACTTTTTGGGAGATCTAGCCACTGAAAAGGTGCGCTGAAGATGCAAAAGTGTTCCTTGAGGTAGGGCACACTTTTCTAGATGGTTTTGGGGCTGAAATTCTTCTTCAACAAAAATCCCTAATTTTCATGTACGACAACATTGATGTTTTTCTTTTTCTTGTGAAATATGCTCTCTTCAGCTTAGCTCTAATACCATGTTAAGGTTTACGATATTATTAGGTTTCTTTTGAATTTACTAGATAACCATAGCATAGAAAGGATCACCGAGAGAAACACAATCACAAGAGACACATCATTTATCCTAGGAAACCCTCATGGGGGAGAAAACCCACCAAAAACTTCCTTAATATAGATAGCGAATACAATGGCAAGAGAATAAACCAAACACTATAGAAAGTCCTCTCCCAAATATGCGCCTCTCTCTCTCTCTCTTCCTTCTTCTCCAACTACAACTCCAAACTTGTTCTCTGATGAACAAGTGAGTGAGTGAACAAATGAGACACTGGCCTCTCTTATTTATACAATCTGGCAGGTGTTGAACTGAGGTGTCTTTTCACTGGCAGGGCGGATTTCTCATTCTGGGTGGTTATAACCACTTTAATATATTCTGGGGGTTGACTTCTCATTTATCGTATTACAATTAGGATTTGACCAATCCGCAAAAGGGGATTTGGTCATTTACAATGCCCAACATGATCAATCCACAAAAGGGGATTGATCTAATGAACAATACATCAATAATAAATAGAATACTCTTTGCAGTTACAATATTTCAACACTTATCACTCACATAAGGCATAAAAAGATCACAATTTTCGCCCAAGCCAAAGGGCACTTGGATCTTTCTCCCTTACAAACAACTGGATCTGTAGCAGCGAGTTGGGTGTTACAAGTGAGCTGGCAGCTGAATGGGATCAATTTCGTATCGCTCTTATTGGTGCAGAAGCCTCCATCCAGGATACATAAGATGAACTGATGTGGACCAGAGGCGATACTTCTAGGTCTCTTACTATTAAAAATGCTTATATGGCTCTCATATCTACCCAGAGGCTCCCGAGGTATGGTGGATGGAGGTATAATATCTGGAAATGGGACATGCAACTCAAGATCAAATTGTTTATATGGTTGGCAGCTGAAAACAAAATATTAACATGGGATATACTACAACAAAAAGGCTGGGAGGGCCCAAGCCGTTGTCAATTGTGTAAACATAACACTAAAGATATTAACCACCTTTTCATACAGTGCACTTTCACCAAATTGGTCTGGGAAAGAATAAAAACTATTCAGAATTATAAAAAAAATTGGGAAAGGGATACACTATCTTATTATTTTAACTCTTGGACAGAGGACAAGTCTGTCTCTTCTATTCTAGTTTCCCTTACTTGCTGGTATATTTGGATAGAGAGGAACAAAGCTATCTTCGAGAATACTTCTCCTTTAGTTCTCTTTGTGGTTATAAAGACTCTCAGATCACTTAAAAGACACCCAACAACACAAAAGCATATCCCTTTAAGAGCTTGTTTGATTACTCAACTTGTTGATACTACTACTGCATGTTTTGATGGGGCAACACAAACAGGTGGAAAGCAGCGTGGAGTTGGGGTGTTATCAAAACTCCAGATTTATGAGTGTATAGATGGTTTTTCAACTGTGGGGAAGGATCCAATACAAGGGCAGAACTACTGGGAGTATGGGCAACTCTCACACTAGCTACACATTTGTCTCTTCAAAAACTTCAGGTTCTGAGAGACTCAAAGGTAGTTATAGAATGGCTAACCAATAGAAGAAGACTTCAGGCTAGTGCTATCGAAGGATGGAAGCTTAGAACAAAGGAATTATTAAAAAACTTTCAAGAAAGTAGTTTCCAACATATTTTCATGGAATTTAATAAGGAGGCGGATCATCTATCTAAACAAGCTATACATGAACCCGAAGGCATAATTACATGTTTCAAGTGGGAAAATGGGACTAAAGGTCCCAAAAGACATCTCATCCTATTTTGACAAATTTCCATATTTTGAGCCTACTTATACTATTTTTGGACTTTTATCATATAGATTTGAGTATTAATGTCATATGTTTACCTTTTGATCTAGTATTATGGTTATGTAGCACTACATTTTGAAATATTGGTCCTTTAAGACTTGTAAGGAATGTTATTTCCGAACAATTTTTGTTTTGGCTACTTAATACATCCGATTTAGTCTCTTACTAGATTCCATATTATGGATAAGAAAATATAAAAAAATTGCACTCTAATATAATTTCAACAAATTTTCTATTGAAAAAAAAATTGAAAGCCAAAAATCTATCACTTTCACTCACCCATAACTTCATTCGCTACTTGCATAGGTCATGTTGATTTTCTAGATAGAGAATAGTTGCTCACCTAATATGCTCTCATGATTTTGTACCATTGGTCACCATCCATGGAAGACCTTAGGCCGTGGTAGGTATAATATTGAAATGTTTATGGAAAGCATATTTATAAAGGGAAGAAATTCAATTCATCTTTTCATTTAAAGATGATAGAAAAAACATTATCTAAGAAAGCCTCCCAAAGATTTTAAATAAACCTTAGAGAAGGTTTCCACGGTCATGAAACCACTTAGCTTGCGCCAACACGAAATGCAAATGCATTGTCGGTTTAAAACAAACCAAGTGGTTAGATTTGACACGGAGAATGAAACAATAACGGTAAAGAGTAAGGAAGAAACAAAAAGTTAAAATATAAAATGTTTAATGATAAGAGTTTACTTTGGATTAAACGGGAAGGCTAAATTGAAAAAAAATTAAAATTAAAAATAGTTTTATTAATATAGATTTTATTAAGGTTTGATAGATCAATTTAGTTTTAGTGGATGTTAATCATTATCATAAATAATACTTTATTTTATTTTCAAATATTTAAATATGATCTTAAATTGTTAATATTTTGATAATATTAACTGGCTTATAAGAAATTTAAATTTTGATAAAGAAAATAAC
>SNQJ01S0107426.1:16140-29488 GCA_010110895.2 Picea sitchensis
ATTTATTTCCATCTTTACATGAATAGAATTATCTAGTTTGGAGATAAAAGCTGCCATAAAGTATACGACGTTGGAGAGTTGCAAGTCCCTATTGCTAATGGAGGAATATTTTGCAAGGAGTGTTGCATGTGCCAAATTTGGAAAGAGATTTGAAATCTATTGCAAAAATAATAAATTTTGTATAGAATGTTAAATTCCATTAAAAAAATTGGCATTGTGAAGAACCAAGCAAAGAATGTTCGTTTACATGCTCCTAAGAAGGGAATTTATATGTTTTAAAGTTAAATTTATAAGTTGCATCATCTATTATAGAAAATGGTTTGTGGACTAGTGTCATTAGAGGTTTCTTCATGTGAATGCCAAAACTATATTAGAAATGAAAACGAAAAGCATGGTAAATGGGATGATGAGCCAAAAAAAATGATTCTAATTTGGACTCATGAATATTGTGCAATTGACAAGTAAATTAGAAGGCACAATGTCTACACTAGAATGCGAGGTTCTAGATTTAGTGCACAATGATATTTGCAATCCTAAATATGTAGAATATGTTGGTGGGATGATTTTTTTTAGAGTTTTCCTTGATGCTTGTAGCAGAAAAACTTGTATTTATTACTCTAAAATGGTTGGTGCATTTAATGTTTTTCCACAATTTCAAGCAATGGCTGAAAAATAGTTGGAGCCCTCAAGTTATTTTGCAAGAAAGCTAGCATAATGAGGCAATTTACAACTCCATATTCCTCTCAACAAAATGGTGTTATGGGAGGAAGAACAAAATAATGGTGGATTTAGATGCATACTAGTTTAAAGTCAACATGATAGAAGATATTGGACAAATTATTTTTCAACAACAACATATTTGTAGAATAGATTGTGGCAAAAAATGGAAAATTTTTAGAAGTAGCTTGGTTTGGACTAATCGATTGGGTCTAGCTCAAGCCATTGAAAGAATAATTGTTATCCTCTCCACTCGGGTCCAAATCCCACCATTCCACAATGAAGGAAAGCTAGCGCGTGCTAACTTTCCATCTTGCACAAGCACAAGCATTTCTCAAACAATATTATTCAACCGTGGGGGAAAGCTAGCATGCGTTATCTTTTTCCCTTCTTCACAACCACAAGTTCATCTTGAACAACATCATTCCACCGTGGGGGAAAGCTAGCTCTAGCTTTCCCTCTTACAGAAGCACCAACGCATCTCAAACAACATCACTCCAACATCGGGGAAAGCTAGTGCGTGCTAAATTTCCCTCTTGCAAAAGCGCAAGAACATCTCAAACAACATCATTACACTGGGGGAAAGATAGCGCGTGATAAATTTCAAACAACATCACTCCACGGTGGAGGAAAGACAAGCAAATTTGAAACAACATCACTCCACGGTGGAGGAAAGCTAGCACATGATAACTTTCCTTCTTGCACATGCACACGTGTATTTCAAAAAACAACATTTCATTGTGGAGGAAAGATAGTGCATGCTAGTTTTCCTTCTTTCACAAGCACAAACACATTTCGAACAACAACATTCCATTGTGGAAGAAAGCTAAAGTGTGCTAGTTTTCCTTCTTGCACAAACACAAGCACATTTCAAACAAGAATCCACTATGGAGGAAAGTTGTTGTGTGATAGGTTTCCTTATTGCACAAGCACAAACACAATTTGAACAACAACATTCCACTGTGGAGGAAAGCTAATGTGTGCTAGGTTTCTTTCTTATACAAGCACAAGCGCATTTCAAACAACAACATTTCACTATGGAGGAAAACTAGTGCGTGATAGTTTTCCTTCTTAAACAAAACAAATGCATTTTGAAAAACATCATTCCACTATGGAGAAAAGCTAACGCATGTTAACTTTCCTTCTTGCACAAACAAAAGTGCATTTCGAACATCATCATTCCACTATGGAGGAACGTTGGTGTATGCTAGATTTCCTTCTTGCACAAGAAGAAGCGCTTTTCGAACACCATTCCACTATGGAGGAACACCAGTGCATACTAGCTTTCCTTCTTGCACAAACAAAATCACATTTTGATCAACATCATTCCACTGTGTAGGAATGCTAGTGCATGCTAACTTTCCTTCTTACACAAGCAAAAATGCATTTCAGACAAAATCATTCCACTGTGAAGGAAAACTAACACATTATATCTTTCCTTCTTGTACAAGCACAAGTGCATTTTGGACAACATCATCCACTGTAAAGGAAATCTAGGGCGTGTTAGCATTCCCTCCTGCACACACATAAGCTCATCTCGAACAACATTATTCCACCGTGGAGGAAAGCTAGCGTGTTCTAGCTTTCCCTCTTACACAAACACAAGTGCATCTTGAACAACATCATTCCACTGTGGAGAAAAGTTAGTGTCTGTTGGATTTCTCTCTTGCACAAGTATAAATGCAACTCGAATGACATCATTCCATTGTGGGGAAAAGCTGACGCATGGTATCTTTCCCTCTTGCAAAAGCACAAGTGCATCTTGAACAACATCATTCCATTGTGGAAGAAAGCTAGCGTGTGCTAGCTTTCCCCCTTGCAAAAGCACAAGCGCATCTTGAACAACATTATTCCACCATGGGGGAAGGCTAGAGCATGCTAGTTTTCCCTCTTGCACAAGAACAAGCACATCTCGAACAACATCATTACACCATTGGGGAATGCTAGCGCTTGTTAACTTTTCCTCTTGCACAAGAACAAACGCATCTTGAACAACATCATTCTATCGTGGGGAAAGCCAATGCATGCTAGATTTTCCTATTGCACAAGCACAAATGCATCTCGAACAACATTATTCCACCATGGGGGAAAGCTATCACGTGTTAGCTTTCCTTCTTGCACAAGCGTGTGCACATTTTGAACAACATCATTCCATCGTGGGAAAAAGCTAGTGCATGTTATCTTTCCCTCTTGTATAAGTACAAACGTAAGCGCATATCGAACAACATCATTCCACCATGGGGGAAAGATAGCATGCAAAGCACAAACGCATCTTGAACATCATCCCTTCGTGTTATATTTCCCTCTTTCACAAGCATATACTCATCTTGAACAACGTCATTCCACTATGGGGTAAAGCCAGCGTGTGCTAGCTTTCTCTCTTGCACAAGAACAAGTGCATCTCAAACAACATCATTCCTCTGTGGGGTAAAACTAACATATGTTAGCTTTCCATCTTGCAGAAGCACAAGCACAACTTGAACAACATCATTCCACTGTGGGGGAAAGCTAGAGCGTGTTAGCTTTCCCTCTTGCACAAACACAAACGCATCTCAAACAACACCATTTTAGCATGGACGAAAACTTGCACATGTTATCCTTCCCTCTAGCACAAGAACAAGCACATCTCAAACAACATCATTCCACCATCAAGGAAAGCTAGTGCGTGCTAGTTTTCCCTCTTGCACAAGAACAAGTACATCTCAAACAACATCATTCCACCATGGAGGAAATCTTGCACCTACTAGAACTCGCTCTTGCACAAGCATAAGTGCATCTCGAACAACATCATTCCACCATGGCAAAAAACTAGCGCATGCTAGCTTTCTCTCTTGCACAAGCACATGCACATCCCAAACATCATTCCATTGTGGGGGAAAGATAGCATGTGCTAACTTTCCCTCTTGCAAAATCACAAGCTCATATCAAACATCATTCAATGTGGGGGAAAGCTAGCATGTGTTAGCTTTCCCTCTTGCACAAGTGCATCTCCAACATCATTCCACCATGGGGGGAAGCTAGTGCGTGTCAACTTTCCCTATTGCACAAGCACAAGCGCATCTCAAACAACATCATTTCGCCATGGGGGAAAGCTAGTGCGTGCTATATTTTCCTCTTGCAAAAGCACAAGCACATATCGAACAACATCATTCCACCGTGGGAGAAAGCTACTGTGTGCTAGCTTTCCCTCTTGCACAAGCACACGTGCATCTCGAAAAACATCATGCCACCGTGGGGGAAAGCTAGCAACACTGGCACGTGCTAGATTTCTCTCTTGCACAAGCACAAATGTATCTCAAACATCATTCTACCATGGAGGAAATCTAGCGCATGCTAGCTTTCCCTCTTGCACAAGCACAAGTGCATCTTGAACAACATCACTCCACTGTGGGGGAAAGATAGCATGCGCTAGTTTTCCCTCTTTCACAAGCACAAGCGCATCTCAAAAAACATCATCCAATCATGAGGGAAATCTAGTGAGTGCTAGATTTCCATCTTGAACAAGCAAGAGCACATCTCAAACATCATCCCATCGTGGGGGAAAGATAGCGCATGTTATCTTTCCCTCTTGTACAAGCAGGAGCACATTTCGAAAAACATCATCCCACATTGGGGGAAAGCTAGCGCATGCTAGCTTTCGCTCTTCCACAAGCAGGAGTGCATCTTGAACAACATCATCCATATGTGGGGGAAAGCTAGCACATGCTAGCTTTCCCTCTTGCACAAGCAGGAGCACATCGCGAACAATATCATCCCACCATGGGGGAAAGTTAGTGCATTCTAGCTTTCCCTCTTGCGCAAGTAGGAACACATCTCGAACAACATCATCCCACCATTAGGCATGCTAGATTTCCCTCTTGCACAAGCATGAGTGCATCTCAAACAACATGCATCTAATAACTCATACAACAACATGTAAAATCATTCTCATACATAGAGTAAAAGCACAACAATTAAACACATAAAATAACACAACAAGAAGATAAAACACTTATCTTTCAAAATAGTTGTGCAACCAGTTGCTTGGGATGGACGTTCCACCCAAAAATAGACTTTTTGTTCCAAATCTCAACAACAAGTCACCCCCGAGCTAGGGCTAGCAATCCACAAAAGAGGGTACTCTCTCATTGTCCACTCATAGCTCAAAAATCCCACAACCCACTGGTATTCTTCTACAACTATCCCGATTTTCCACCAGTTCTCTTCCTTTCAACCTTTCCAACCCAAGGTATGTACCCCTTCATTGATCTCAGCCCCTCAGGCATCCCATTCCTTTATCAAGGTCTCTCCGACACAAGTAACCAAGAATCTCTTTGCTGGGAACTCAAGGGAACTCACTGCCAGGAAAACTACCAACAAACAACAACAAACACTTGTTGTTACAATACAACTCACATAGGAGTTCACTCTTTAGGCCTGACAATCTGGATCTTCAGTATTCAACACCAAAACACTCCAAAAATGCTCCATCATGGTCCAAAATCTTCCCTCCATGGTTGTTCCATCTCCAAGCTCTTCGTTTTTACTCTATACTTGTTATTCATGCCAAAAACTTGACTGTCTAAAACTGTTGTAACTTCCAATATGAATTTTCTCTTTGGATTACTCGCGTGACTCACACACTTTCCCAAGTTGATTGTAATCAACCCCCATGCTCCCAATAGCTATGGGAAGTGACTTCTCACACCCACCCTCTTACATGTATTCAATGATTGGCTTTGGGAACACTCAATCAGAAAAAGAGAAGTTTAATGCATAGTCATAATAAAATTCAGGAATGTTGGTTAAATTAATAGACATGGCTATTTCCCCCTTGGACCCCTCTTAGGAATTCTCTTAGACCCTCCCCTCTCTTGAGGATTAATTCAGCCCCCATCTTTGTCCATGCCCCCTTAGTAGCTTGCAACACATTTTATTAGAAAAACTTAGAAATATAATTCGCATATACATTTTTTTGTCGTAGCCACACATAATATCTCCATTAAGCATTAATTAAACTGGGGATTATAGCAGGGATGTTACATGCCCACTATAGCACCA
Organism: Picea sitchensis; assembly: GCA_010110895.2. Classification (NCBI taxonomy): domain Eukaryota; kingdom Viridiplantae; phylum Streptophyta; class Pinopsida; order Pinales; family Pinaceae; genus Picea; species Picea sitchensis. The sequence goes on from SNQJ01S0107426.1 coordinate 21,898, forward strand.
ATGCCAAGAGAAATGCTAAATTGGAGAGATAACAAAATAATAGAGAAGATAGAGACATAACCCACACACATGCAACCCTACACTCATAAGTGATGCACCTATATATGCACCTAACTCATGCCCATAAGTGGCATACCTAACTTAGATAAGCAATGCAACGAACCCACACACATAAGGAACAAACATAACTAACACAGTCACAAACATACGTGACACACCTAATTCATGAACATCAGTCACACACTTTAATGAATAATAAATGAAACATATAAGAAGTGCACTTAACCCATGCACACAAGGAACACACATGCATGACACACACATGAACATAAGCGAAAAATATAACACACATAAGCTATGCCTTTAACTCATGCATATAACTAATGCACCAAACTCATGAACATAGGTAATGTACCTAACCTGTGCACATAAGTCACATATCCCCCCAACTACCCCATAATCCACTAACACAACAACACACTAACATGTAGACCATAAGCATAACCATCGATAATGAATCTATCCACCTATGCAACTCACATCATAGGCACACATGTTGCAACACTAGCGCCAAGTAGAATTCAAAATTGGAGAGATGATAGAATGATGAAGATAATAAAGACATGACCCACAGATGGAGATCATGCACATAAGTGATGATACTATCCTATGCACTTAACTCACACACACAAGAAACACACCTAACTCACAAAAGAGATGCAACTAATCGATACATGTAAGGAACACACATAAACAATTAACTCATGCACATCGATGATGCACCTAACTCACACACAAAAACAACACACTTAAATCAAGCTATAAGGGAGAAGAAAAAGAGATTCCACCATGATTAATTTTGTTGATTTTTCAAGAGAAATGATCACAACTAAAAGATAGATATCCACAAAACAACAAGATATATCCTCAGGGAAACCCTCAAGGGGGAGAAAACCCTGCAAACTTTTCTCAGTATAGATTCCTCCAACATGTACAATGTCATACAATGCTCTTTCACAAAATCAAGACCAAAGAGACCCAGACACGAACCAAGAATAACCTCCTATATAAGTGTGTACTACTCTCTTATACTTATATTCAATGAGTGATCAAAATGACTCGATATAAATTCTATTTATACTCTAAAAGACATGACTTATCAATAAACCCTTTCACAATTACACTTAGGAATAACCAATACAATTACACTTAGGAATACCTTCCGAAATTACATAAAATCTCAACACTCCCTCTTAATGAGGAAGGTATTCTATCTGGCACAGACTCTAACACTGTCGCCACCCACACGAGCTCATGACCATTGAATGTTAGACACATGAATCTATACATCACAGGAAATCCATAGTGACTTCATGACATGCATCGAGGGCCTGTTGGTAGCTCTCCAATAGATACAACATGTCATCATGAAACTATCCAGTTTCCCGCAGAAAACTCAGATATCTTTATGCATGAAATCCAATACCCTGTGATAACATATGTACCTCATCTCTTCAGCATGCATCCAGGCCCGGTGGGTAGCTCTCCAATAGCTACAACATGTCATCATGACATCCAATACCCTGTGATAACATATGAAGCCATCACTCCCTCTGAAGAGGGACTACGCCGAGCTTGTCCCTGAAGTAATCAAACTTCATCCTTGACAACGACTTTGTCAGCACATCCGCAACCTTCTCATTGGTAGCCACATATTGGAGCCTCACTGCTGCCTTCTACAATATATCCTTGATATAGTGATACATAATTTCGATGTGCTTTGAATTATCATGAAATAGAGGGTTCTCTGACAACTTTATACAACTCTTGTTGTTGCACAATATACAAGTTGCCTCCATCGCAATATTGAATAATCCAGTCAGCAATTTCCGAAGCCATACTACTTCACAACTTGTTCCACATGCTGCCACATACTCTGCCTCAGCTGTACTTAGTGCTACACATGACTACTTCTTACTGATCCATGAAATCATACTAGATCCCAAAGTGAAGCAACATCCTAATGTAATTTTCCGGTTTGCAACACTATCGGCCCAATTTGAATCCGAATATCCAAGTAGATTGATCTCACTGTTTGCAACATACTCGAGCCCATAATCCACTATACCTTTAAGGTACCTGATCACATGTTTTACTGCAATCAGGTGAACATGTCTGGGGTCAACCATGTACTGACTCAGGGTGTTCACAAACAAACATATATCTAGTCATGTATTCGTCAAATACATCAATGAACCCACCATATGCTTGTATAACGTAACTTCCACAGTCTCTGAAGTCATATCCTACAACAACTTCAGATTTGATACCATAGGTGTAGCCATTGCCTTGCAATCCAATATCATGAACCTCTTCAGGATTTTCAGTGCATACTTCCCTTGACCTAGGAATATTTAAATAAGCTTTTTCCCTACCTCCAGTCCCAAGTAATAGTGCATCATACCAATATCCTTCATATCGAACTCAGAGGCCAACTCCCTCTGTCACTGAAAAACTTGATTGTCTAGTCTTCCTCACTGGATGCTCCCTCTGTGACTCTGTGACAATATTTTCATTTTCCAAAACACACAACATCATGGTAACCACCACATCAACTACAGAGGGTTTGTCACTGCTTCTTATGTCCATCTCGATCACTCCTCACCAAATACTCCCGTTGATCTTGATCTTCTTCTTTGTCAGGTTCTTTACCTAAGCCATGAACTCTTAGAATCTATTGAAGACCTCATCATTGGTCTTCATAAAGAAGATCCATGAGTGTCACATAGTATAAGAATCTTGGTAAACTGTCATGTGCCTAAAATCACCACAATCTACTAACCAAGCATCCATGGTAACTTGCCTAGAACAAGAACAAGAACATCTCCATGGAACAAGCATTTCCATGGTAACTTGCCCAAAACAAAATAAAAGAAAAACAAAAATATTTCCCGTTCTAAAGTTTGTTGCAGTGATCCTTGCAAACACATTTCCTATTCATGATATGGATAATGATCAAGGTGGCGACCTTGTGATAGTATTTCTGTATAACCCTGTAGATGATGAAGCCTCCATTCACATAGGGTCGGGTCCACATTCATAATTCTTTATCACTGTCCAAGTATATGACAACCAAATTCTAAATGAGGTTGTTGTTCTATAAGAAATTCTCTATCCCATAACTCATACAATTGTTTATGCTCCTCTCTTCCTCTTCCAAAGAGTTTTGGGAGCACCTAGGTGAGGAACAAAAGCAGAATTCCTTCATCCCTCCTAAACTCACCACTCTCATCTACAATGCATATTTACGATAGAGTTTTAGTACTCCCCATCACTGATCTTGTTGTTACTATCCTTGCACTTATGTCACCGTAGGTGTAACGCTGAGAATATCATTGGATCCCAAATCACAAAGGAAGGAAGAGTGAAACTCTACAAGAATACCCTCAATCTTCTCAATCGTGCTAGCTTTGTTTTGGACCTTTTAGACTCTGATAAATTTATGTGGGTGCATCATCCATCCATTTTTACCTTGAACCTTTTAAGTGGTTGCATGTGTACTTTGGGAATTAATGTTATTCCATAAATGGGCATATCATTTGATAGATTGTCTACACTACCAGACAACCTCCTTTGTCTCATCCTTTCCAAACTCCCCTTTAGATAGGTAGTCCAATGTTCCATCCTCTCTAAACGATGGAGATTCCTTTACAGAGAAATGCCCAATCTGGACCTCTCTCCTTATTTTATGACACCACAATATCTCCAGCCTCCCACACCCGATCCCCTCTTCATGGAAACCTTGGAGAATATAATATCCAACATATTGCAGTCGCATTCGTCAAATCTAACGGTGGTTCGTATCTCCAATGACACTGCAGGGTGGAGTCCCACTGTAAAAAAATCAATGTTGTGGCAGTTTACCACCCAAAGCGTATCAAATTGGTTGAAGTTCCTTTCCAAGAAGAATGTCGAAGTGCTCATTCTCAAATATTACCTGCTAAGGGAAAGCTCGACCCCATAGGCCCTTTTCTCCTGCACTCGTCTAACTACGCTCCTACTCGACAACTATATTATCACCCGTATTCCAACCCAATTCGTCGGATTTAAACATCTCTTGTATTTCACCTTCACATGCATGGAACTGATAGATGACTCTTTAGCCATATTTATTTCACAGTTCCCTCTTCTTTTGAAACTTCTCTTAATGATTGTGTTGGCTAGAGAGAACCCAGTATTTATGTTGATTTTCAATGCAGCTACAAAGACTGTAACAATGAAACCTTGCAAGTGTTGTCGAACGAACACTACCAACAACAATAAGGAGAAATGCAAAATCTTCTCAATCTATCTCCATCATAGGTGGCTTGCCTTGGATCTCCATAGAGGGGTATGGCTTCTTTCAGATCACTGTCCAGTGACTCCAACAAGCCTTCTCAATTATCCTTACCCTTAATGGCTCTCACTCATAGTCATCATGTCAATGTGATGGACAGACAAACTACTGCAAACACAATCGTAATTCACTCACTCACTCAGACTATCTACTCTCTTCACTTCTATGAGGGAGTAAGGCCCAGTCCCGCTCTGATACCATGTTGATTTTCCAAGAGAGATGATATTGTATAGATATATTATTATTTAATATGCAAAAGGATCACAACTGAAAGATAGATATCCACAAAACAATAAGATATATCCTCAGGGAAACTCTCAAGGGGGAGAAAACCATGCAAACTTTCCTTAGTATAGATTCCTCCAACATGTACAATGTCATACAATTTTCTTTCATGAAATCAAGACCAAAGAGACCTAGAAACGAACCAAGAATAGATTCCTAGATAAGTGCGTACTACTCTCTTGTACTTATATTCAATGAGTGATCAAAATCACTCGATATAACCTCTATTTATACTCTAAAATACATGACTTATCAATAAACCCTTTCACAATTACACTTAGGAATAAATTCCAAAATTACATAAAATATCAACAAATTTATCAAGTTGGTGGAAAGGATTCCACAACTAAAAATTGAAAACCCTTGGTTTATGGCCTTGAATCGTGGTTCCTAGAAAAATTCACCATGTAGTATTCAAAAATCCAACTCAAGCACATCTACCTTATGTTGAATAAAGAGTTGATATGAAGCGCCTATGTAGTGGTCCACATCTTCAAGCTTGGCCCATGAGACCTAAGATCATTCTTATGGTAATAAGACTATGATTTTTAGCCATGAATAATTTCTTAGACCATCAATTAGTTCCTTACCACCACCAATAGTGGAAATCATGCCCATATTCCACTCATGGAATAAAGATTTTATCTAGGCTATGTGGTAGTTTATATCTTTACACATGGTTGATGATCCCCATAGTCAATTGTGAATCCCTAAGACCCTTAGGAACCATCCTTTTTATTCAAAAAATTGAAATGTTGACTGTTTTTTAGAAGAATGATTTATTGTGTAGGGATCATGTGGTGCAATGGGTCTAATCTATAAGAAGCATATATATGCCAAACCTCAAAATGAATAGTTCCATATTTTATTCATAGGACAAAGATTCTTTGTGTGTTACCTATGTCGTGGCTCAGGCTCTCACACATGGTGCATGAGCCCCAAAGATAAATGATATAACCTAATTTCACCCTCAATATTTTCCCTTGGTTGTGTCTTAGGTCATAAGAACCATCCCTAAAGCACCAAACCTTGAATGGACACCATATTGAACTTATGAACCATAATCTCCCTATTTTGGGCATGCAATATTGCCTAAGGGAATACACATGTCCATGAGATTTTAGAGACAAATTTTATGACCTTAGACCCTATATTTTGGCCGTCAACCATTACATGGGCCCCAAGATCCATCTTGAATGCACCAATGCTCAATATGGTGACCATATCTCACTTATAAGCTAAATATTTTCTATGTAGGGTCTATGTGGTGGTCTAGGGCACTACACATGACCCATGATCCTAAGAGGTAATTAGTATGGCCTTAGACCCTATGCCAAGGATTGGGCCCCAAGCAACATACCTGATGTTACTAATCTCAAAATGGCCACCATATCCCACTTGTAGGCCGAAATTTCCATATACATGGATTTTATGTTGGTTTATGGTCCAACACATGGCCCATAAGCGCCAAAGGCAAATGTTATGGACTAAGAATATTATCTTTTGACTTTAGACCATGGATTAGGCTAAAAAATCCATCCCTACTATGATAAGTCTTCAAATGGGCACCACATATTACTCATGTGCCAAATATTCCCTATGTACATCTTGTCAGGTGGCTTGAGGCACCATGCATGATTTTTTATCCCAAAAGACAAATGTTATGGCCTAATTTTCCCAAACAATGCCCTTAGCTCTACAAACTATCCCCATGCACTAAACCTTGAAATGGACACCATATCAAACTAGTAGGTTAAATATTCCCTTTGCATGATGTGTAATGGCTTGGGGGGCATACATGGCCAATGAGTGCCAAAGACAAATGCCATGACCTAAGACCTTAAAATTTGGCATTGGACCATGGCATAGGCATTGAGAACCACTGTTGGTGTTTCAATCCTTGAAATGGTGATCATATCTCACTTGTAAGCTAAAGATTCCCAATGTAAGGCATGTGCAACGGTTTGGGGTACTTATGCACTTAATTAGTACACACCTAGCCCAAAAAACCACAAACATAACCACTGACACATTGATAAACATAAGCATCAATGCACCTAACTCATTGTAACATACCAAATAAACTCTATCCTATGTTAAGGCTACGAGGTACTTCTTGAAATCACCAATTTTCCATAAACTTCATGGTCTGATACTATATTGTAATGTACCCAACCATCTAATTGGGATGAAAAAAACATTCTATAGCTCTGATACCAATTTCCTCAATGACTTTCTATTTACTAATTAATGCATGCAAACATGACAATGCAGGCTTATGAAAACACATAATTAAATTGTTCATAGTTATGGATGCAAGCTTATACATGTAAACAAAAACAACATTCAATTCATAACATAAACAACATTAATTTAACATAGTCATAAATAAATCATAACATTTATCTTTCTGGGAAATAACTACCAACTAGCTGCAAATGAATGATGTTCCACCCAACCATAGGCTCTATGTTGCACTTAATTCTCTCTGCAATGAGGCCACCTCCAAGTTGAGGCTATGAATCCACAAGGGTGAAATTGCACATGTATATCTCTAACTCTCTTCACACAACCCATTTCCTAGATATCACGGCCTATCAACCCTTACAACTATCCCAATCCATCAACTCTCTTTTGTTATCAGCATGCACAACCCAAGGAATGGGATCCCATTCTCTACTTCCACACAATCCCTCGGGCTATAACACTTCTCTCTAGGGCTCCAACACAAATTGGCCAATAATTATCTTTATTGGAGACTCTAGGGATTCCCATCTATAATTACGTTTACTCCATGGCAATGATTTCCCTTGCACATGGGCATAAATTCCACATAGTTTTCATAACAACCACTTCCATAATTCTATTACAACATTCATACAACAACTTGAGCTCTGTGTGCAAAAGGTC
>SNQJ01S0107427.1:6762-36600 GCA_010110895.2 Picea sitchensis
TTTCGAAGTTCTTTACACTCTTCACTTCACCTCTTTCCTACACTTAGAATTTTTTTTAATATACCTCTCCTCTCTTATACTATCTAATATTCCTCTCCTCTCTTATACTATATCTATATACTTAGTCAATTTCTCATTTCCCATCCCCTCTCTACTACTCTACTCTACCACTCTCCTACACTTAGAATTTTTTCAAATTTCCTTCACTCTACCCTCTCCCCTTATTCCTTATCTCCCTCTCCTTATTTTATTTCTTAACTCCCTCCCTCCTTATCCCTTGATTTCTTCGTCCATCCACTTCTATTCACTTATTCATCTTTTTAAATCCTCTGATTCCTCCTTATCTCTCCATATTCCCTCACCTCCTTACCTCCTCACCATGGTACACAACCCTCCTTCTCTCCACGATCTCCTTTTCTCCACAACCCCCCCTTCTCTATGTCGGTCCACTCTCCTCCCACACGACGTCTCTCTCCTTACCATTAATTCACCTCTTTTCCTCCTATTCTCATACTTAACGAATTTCCTAAGTCATCTCCCTTTACTTGGCAACCAACCATTTGATGACACATGGTAGCCAACCATTTGATGACACATGGAAACCAATGGAATGATGACATAGGGAAGCAGATGGAATCATGAAACATGGAAGATGACTCATTGATGATGCAGATTATGACTCACTTATGAATGAGTGTTGACTGGGTGTTTGGTGGATTATGATTGGGTAGTCAAAATATTTAATTAATTCAATAATTTTCTAAGGCCGAATCTCCAAGTTTCCATAGTTTCTATATGTTTCACATGAAAGGAATGGAGCCTTTTTCTTTATAAAAACTTAAAACCCAATACCAAAAATTCATGTGGGATATCCATTTTAAGGAAAAGACAAATTTTAAATGGAAAAATATAATTTTAATGGAGGGCTAAGATTAACCCATGAGTTATATGAACGACTACTTAGCAACGAACTTCTGGAGGTCATATCTTGAGATCTGGGTGCCAGTATTCATAAAAACATACCTCGCTGGAAAGGTAATTTGACGCGGAATATGATGGAATAGGTTTCAAGAGGTTAAATTGGTCATGATACTCTCATAAATTAAAATAACAGTCAATTATATTTTCATGTTTTGTTGATAAATTTGCTTAGTACCTCAACTTCACGAGCTTATATCTTGAGATCCAGAACTTAAAATATCACTTAGAATGACTAGTTGGAAACATCAGATGAGGAATATTTCATATAAAATGGTTTTCATGGCTAAAAAGTTAAATATATTTCCAAGAAAATTAAAATGCAATCATCTCTTTAAAAAGGAAGCTAGTTAAAAAAATTAAAAAAAAAAATTATTAAAAAAAATTTATTAAAAATGAAAAGGGGCCCACTTCAAGACACGAATATAAATTAAATAAATTCATTAATGAGGATTCAATGAGTCATTAATTGAAATTATTATTTCAAGAAGAAAATCATATGGAAAATTCAAGAAGTTAAAACCCTAACCACCTCAAGAAGTTAGAAGAACATATTTTAAAAACCAAGAGAAGACTCCATAAAAGGGTTCAACCATATGTTGGAGTTACTTCACACACACCTAGGATTTCTTTTTCCTAAGGTTTTTCCTTGTTTATTATTAATTATTAGTCATTTATCTAGTCTTATATTTTTTAGGAAAGAATATTCCACCTGGAGAATATTTTCTCTAGTTGACACTTCAGTTTGACTAGTTGAGTTGAGTCTAGATGTTGCATTGGTTTTATCACCGTGAAATATTGGGATCATCACCATGCTAATTCATACTTTCCTTGGGATCATCACTAGACTGGCACATTACCCTTGATTCCTTGATCTACTCCTAGCTACACTGTGTTCAGTTAGTTAACTGAAGACTGGTTGACTAGTTAACTCGGCTAAGTGGCAGTTCACTCACGTAACTGCCTGAGAGATTAGACGAGGTGGCATTTCACTCCCGTAATTGTTGGTGTGTGCCCAGATCACTCTATACCACCACTATGGTGCATTGGGTCTCCTCCATTTCTCATTCATTGAGTTATACACAGTATATCATGTGTAAGTTATTCATTATTCATTATGGTTAATGAGAATTCTTCCATTATTTCTCTCCTTCTTCTCTTTCTCATTTCTCTCTGCAAATGTGTCTAGTATTTTCTATATAGATCTATTTTGTGCAGTTTCAACACATTTACATGGTATCAAATCCAATGGACTACTAAGAAAAAACTACACCAAAAAATTTTGCAGGTACAAAGGATTGAAGACAGCGGAAAGATGGATTTCCAAAAAGAATTCATTCTTACACCTTACAACTACTTTGCATGGAAGGAGAAAATAATCATACATATTTGAAACATAGGATTGTACAGGTTAACCTTTAATATAAACACATAACCAACATCATCCATAGAAAAATCCAAGTACTTAAATCGAATGGATTCAAAGCAATTGGAACAATTTGCAGTCTTATTTCTCTCGATATCCTTTTTCACATATATTCCTGTAAGACTCCCAATGAATCCTGGAACACCTTGGAAGGGCTCTTTGGAAAACAGGATGAGATGAGGGGACACATGATGGAGGTGTAATTTCTCACATTGGATCCAAAAATATTCGACAATATCCAAGATTTCTTTACAAAATTCAAGGATTTATTGTCGCAACTCAAAGCTTGCGGGGTTGATAAATATAAGGAGGAGAAACAAATGGTTCTCACAATTATCTCCAAAATTGGTCCTGAATTCTTTGTTTTCGTTTCCACATTCCATTCAGTCACATTCTCCTCCGGAGCCACCTGGAAGATGCCTTCTCTTAAGGACTTTATCGAATCCCTGACACAAGAGCAAACCAAGCTCATAAACATGGGAAAAATCAAAGGCCCAAAGGTGCATGCACTTACTATGAAATATGGAAGCCATCAATATCATAAATATAAAGATAAAGACAAAAGGAAATCTCATGCACATTTGAAGAAGGAAGGGTACACAAAACCCTTCATCGATGCCTCCGGATCCAAAGGGGGAAAGGGAAGAAAAGGGGAGAAATGCATGTACTGTCACAAAGGATTCCATACAGAATCTACAAGCATGCAAAAATAAATAGATATAATGTTTCAAATAATTCAGCAAAACAACCTTGGATATCTCATCCCCGAGGGTGCCAAGAAGAAGAAGCTAGAAGATCAGATTCCCAAGAAAGGCAATTCTAGCCATGCCTTGATTTCCATCAACTCCTCTCCTAATGCTTGGATTGTAGATTCAGGAGCATCACATCACATGTCTGCCTCAAAAGTAGTCTATTATTCATTGGATGCATGCAAAGGTCCTCCTATTCTGATGGGGTACAACTCTTCAGTTGAATTCATCGGCAAAGGAAGGATTGATCTCACCAACAAAAGCTTCGAGAATGTGGTGCATGTTCCCAAACTTTATGTCAACCTTCTCTCTGTGTATCATATGAAAACTTATGGCACCGAAAAGAAATTCATATTCACACCAAATTCCATGGACATCTATGACATGCAAACCAACTACAAGGTTTCTACTGGTGAGGTAAATCATCAGTCTAGATTGTATATATTTTTTGAATTCATTGAACCTGATTATGTTTTATTGCTTACTCATGCTGATGAAAGTAGTAGGATATGGCACGAAAGGTTTGGAAATTTGAATTTCAAATACATTCAACAACTTAGCAAGAAAATATTGTTTGATGGTCTACCGGACATCCATTTCTCCAAGGGAGTATGTGAGGGATGTGTTCTCGGAAAACAGCCTCAAGAGAAATTCGACAAAGGAAAATCTCAGAGAGCTTCCATGCCTTTATATCTGATCCAAAGTGAACATATGGGTCCTTTTCCGCTTCCATATATCAGCAAAGTGAGGTTTGTTCTCATTTTTGTTGATGATTTCTCACATTTTACATGGATTTACTTTCTCATGAAAAAATCTGAGGTCTTTCAACACCTCAAAGATTTCAAAGCCCTGGTTGAGACACAGTCTAGAAAGAAGATCAAATTCCTATGAACTGATAACAGGGGAGAGTATGCCAATCATGAGATCCATAATATTTTCCATGAGGTGGGGATTCATTTTTAGCACACAGTTCCCTATACTCTGTAGAAAAATGGAGTTGCTGAGTGGAAAAACGGATCTATAAAGGAGATGGCATCTTGCATGTTGCATGCAAAATCACTACCATAGAGACTATGGGTTGAAGCACTTAATTGTGAAACATACATCCAAAATAGATCTCCCCATATACATGTCAAGGATAAGACCCCCTATGAGGCTTGGAGAGGCCTCAAACCAGAAGTGACCCACTTTCATATTTTCGATTCATGTGCATGGGCCTGGATTCCCCCTGAAAAGAGGAAGGCACTTGATCCATAGAGAACTGAGTGTATTTTTTTTCGATACCCCGACGGTGTGAAGGGATATAGACTTATTGATCTTTCCTCGGACCATCTCATCATTGAACGAAGTGTCCAATTTGAGGAAATTTTCTCGCATGTACCTCAGCAGCCGCATGCAAACACCTTCATTCTTCCACCCTTCCAAGATGATGAGCATGAACATGCCAACTCTTATTCAGATGAGAGTTATGATTCAGAGGAATTAGATGATTCAGATAGAGATTCAGTACATTCAGATGTAGATTCAAAGAATCCAGATGCAGTTGCAGACTAAGAGCATAGGCCCAAGTGGGCACAGACTACTCTTCAGGATGCAGGGGATCCCATTGGTGATCCAGCCGATACTAGGAGGACTTGATCTAATTTTGAGGAGCCTCATGTTGCACTCACTGCCACTGAACCATTTCCCTCTAGGCATATTTTATTAGTTCATTCTTCAGATCCAAAGTCTTATGGAGAGTCTTCTAGAAATCCCTTTTGGGAATCCTCCATGAAAGAGGAGTACAACTCCCTCCTTGAGAACCAAACTCGGGATCTAGTTCCCGTTCCTTTTGGGAGGAAAATTTTCAGATGCATATGGGTCTACAGGACCAAGAGTGCATTGGATGGACAAATTAGCAGATACAAAGCTAGTCTTGTTTCCAAAGGATTTCAGCAGGTGCATGGTATTGACTATAATGAGACCTTCACTCTAGTAGAAAAGATGGATTCCATATGATTGGCACTTTCCACTACAGCAACCAAGGGATGGGAATTCCATTAGATGGATGTGAATAATACATTTCTTCATGGTGATCTCTCTGAGGAGATCTATATGGAGCAGCCCCAAGGATTTATGTAGGACGCATCTTTAGTCTGTCAACTGAAGAAGTCCCTTTTATGTCCTAAAGTAGGCTCTGAGGGCATGGTATGCTAAGATGGATTCCTACTTTTTGTCACATAACTTTGCACGTTCTAAATTAAACCTGAATGTCTACATGCTCAATATGATTGATTCACTTCTACTCTTAGTTTTGTATGTTGATGATTTTTTAATCATCGTTTGCTCGAATTCAACGATTTTTCTAGTCAAGAGGATTCTACATGACAGGTTTTTTATGACTGACATGGGTTTTCTACACTTATTCCTTGGACTTGAGATTAGTCAGGATGCATCAAGCAACAAACTGTCTTAGGAAAAGTATGCACGAGATCTCCTTGTGAGATTTCACATGAAAGACTATAAGTCTTCTCCGACTCCTTTCCTATTAGGAGTCAAACTTGAGGATGGTGGGGAGACTCCACTGGTTGAAAACACATTGTACAGACAGCTAGTTGGGAGCTTATTTTATCTCACACACTCCAAACTAGACCTCTCATATTCAGTTGGCACAGTTTCCAGGTTCATGCAGGAGTCACATGAGCTACATTGGAAGGTTACAAAGTGTATCCTTCGATGCGTATAGGGAACCATCACCTTTGGGATTCATTATGCAGTAGAATATACATTAGATCTCATCGGGTTTACTGATTCTGACTAGGTTGGTGATAGCACTGATTGCAAGTCCACATCTGATTACTCACTCAGTCTTGGTTCCAAACCTATTTGTTGGTTGAGAAAGAAGGAATATTCCATTTATCTATCTTCATCCAAGGCAGAGTACAGAGGGGTAGTTAACATAACCATTCAGTCTATGTAGCTACAACATTTTCTCACAGAGTTGGGAATTCAGTTTCATTGACCGATCGTCATCTGGTGTGACAACCAGAGCACTCTGAAGTTCTGCAGAGATCCAATTCAGAGACAGTGAATGAAGCACATCGATATCCACATGCACTACATCCTGGACTTAGTACAATAGGGGATCATTGACCTACAGTTTTGTGCTTCATCAGAATAGACGACAAACATCTTCACCAAGACCTTCACTGAGTAGAAGTCCCATTCTCTGTGAAGTAGTCTTGGAGTGAAGGACACAATTTCCTAGCAACTGTAGTTATTCTTTTTACATACATTGTACCNCCCATGATTTTTTCCCTCTTTCCTCACTTTATTTCAGTGTATCTTTTGTATTTGGGTGCCTAACATGGTCTCATTTCCAGGACCCATTCTTTATTTTCACCATAGTGATGTTCACGGGGGGTGTTGGAGTTACTTCACACACACCTAGGATTTATTTTTCCTAAGGTTTTTCCTTGTTTATTAGTCATTTATCCAGTCTCCTATTTTTTAGGAAAGAATATTCCACATGGATAATCTTCTCTTCAGTTGACACTTCAATTTGACTAGTTGAGTTGAGTCTAGATGTTGCATTGGTTTTATCACCATGCAACATTGGGATCATCCCCATGCTAATGTGAAATTGCCTTGGGATAATAACCAGACTAGCGCATTACCCTTGATTCATCTATTTACTCCTCACTACACTATGTTCATTCAGTTAACTGAAGATTGGTTGACTAGTTAACTCAGTTAGGTGGCAGTTCAATCCCATAACTACCTGAGAGACTATACTAGGTGGAAATTAACTCTCGTAACTATTGGTGTGTTTCCATATCACTCTAGACCACCACTATGGCGCATTGGGTATCCTCCAGTGTGCATTCATTGATTTATACAGAGTATATCATGTGTAAATTATTCATTATTCATTACAGTTAATGAGAATTATTCCATTATTTCTCTCCTTCTTCTTTCTCATTTCTCTCTGCAAATATGTGTAGTATTTTCTAGCTATATCTATTTTGTGCAAGTTCAACACATTTACACCATCAGCATGCATCCAATATTTTGATCAATAAACAAATATTTCCATATTCTCCATTCGTCTTCTTCTACTACACTACTTTCTCAATACTTTATGTATGTATTTATGAAATGAACATAAGGTTGAGTTCATAAGTTTATTTCTTTTATTATTCCAAGACTTATTCTATATAAGATCATAGAGTATTTATATCCATACATGTGACTGTCAAATGTAAGCTAGGATTGTCTATTGGATTCATTGAAATTTGATTCTTGAGTTTGTCAAGCTTTGTTTCTGAAGCATTAATCAATTGGTTTGATGAGATGTTTTGAATTGTTGAATATCTTTATGAAACTCTAGAGAGAACTACTTCAGGTTTTTACTTTAATGATTTCTCATATCTTGGGATCTCTAAGACTGAATTTTTTTAAGTATTCCTATCAAATTATTTTAGTGATGAATGGAGAACTCATTTAATGTTCTCTAAAATGTTAAAAAATATTTCATCTTTTTCTTGTGAGAATATATAGATGTAGCATCTATGTGTATGTGAGTTAGAGGGTTGCACAAATGATGTTGAGTATACATTTATTCTAATATTGAAGCTTTTTCTTCAATATTTCTATTGTAAAGAAGCAATTTGTTACACAGAAAGATCAAATCTGGTTATCAAGAATCATTCCATATACAAATCAAATAAATAAACATTTTAGGTTTGTTGTTTATCATTCTTCCCTAATCCAAGATATTTAAGATATATCTTTCAGCTAAAGAGGAGTAACACCTCTATAAAAATGTAGGGGGATTCATATCCTCATCATGTTGTTGTTTGGACCTTAATTGATCTAGACATAAACATTTTTTGTGGCCATACTAGGCATTGATTTATTTTCAAGAAATATGATACTTTTTTAAAATCAGGTATTATTGGAAAACTAGATGTTGTATGGTTGAAATTTTGAAAAAAGATAAATTCAATATGAATTGGTTTTTTGAAAACCTTGTTCAAATATCATTAAATGGCCTTGAAGATATTTTATTGAAGTTGCAATCATAAATCAATTGTGAAAATTTCCATAGAAACAAAGAATCATCCAATATTTTGGAGGATGATCTCCATGGTGATTCCAACATCGAAAATCCAAATTTTAAAGAAAGATGATCAGGGGACTTCACTAAAAAAGATTCCATAGTTTCAAGAAGATCAATATGAATACTCTTCCAAGAAATTTCTTTCATGATATGAAGATATTTTTCCTTCTCCACTAGGCCTAGAAAGAGTTGTTAAAGATACAATAAAGGGAGAAGGTATTCAAATAAAGAAAAGTTTGCATAGAAGTCCACTCAATTTGCAAGGATAAGTTCATCCCTTTCCAGATATTTTTGTGGACAAGTTTCACATATTCTTCAGGAATACTTTAGAGGATGCAGAGAAACATTTGATTAAGTTTGATAATTCTTGCGAATTTTTTAATGTGGAAAAAAATGATGTTGGATGTTGATTGTTTATCTTAACTCTAAAGGAAAATTCTAATGAATTGTTTTATTCATTGTTTCCCAGAGCTATCACTAGTTGGGATGTACTAGAAAATTTATTCATGGAGAAATATGTTCCAAGAAAAGATCCATATTCCATTTTCTTGAAGTTGGTTGAAATCCATATGAATGAGGAAGAGACAATCAAATATTTCAGTTTCATATTCATGAAATTTCTTCATGAGATTCCTCAATAAATGTTTTGCAAACGATGTCATTATTTTCAGTTGTTATGAAAATTATTTGCCCATGAATCTGAAATTTCTATTGCATAAAGAGAGAAAGTGTGGTTGGAAAGAGTTAATGTAGTGAGCTCAAGTCATTGAAATAAATGTCCTTGAAATTAGTGCTAATATATTAAACTTCCTACATTTTTCCAAGACAATAGAGGAATGGATTTAGAAGAAAATTTTGATGAAATATGTGAATTTTGTTTTCAGATCTTGTTCTTGAAATTGAAAATGACAACTATAATGTTTCAATTCAAGAAAAATATCATCCTCTACATTCTCCATTGGAAGAAAAATTTTACATCTCATGCGTTCAATTTGAGACAAATGATCATAATGAAAATGTTGCAACATATTCTCAAACAGCGGAGCGATCTTATACCCAACCATAAGAAGAATGTTTACATTGGATTAACAGAAGTTATGATAAAATTCATCACTTTACATCAAACTTTTATGATATTGATTGCTCCTCTGAAGCAGATTTTAACGAAGAAGATATCTTCCAAGTGTCAAAAGAAGGGCATTTGCAACAAGAGGATCTATGTGTGGTGTGTATTATTTATAAATATAATGAAGTTTTTGATGAGTAACAAAATATATCCTTTCAATTACCCCCAAATACTCAATGGAAATTCATCTTTGCAACATCATCATGGAAACACAGTCATTACATGAAGGAAGAATATTTTCAAGACATTGTTGATGAATCAAGAATCTTGGAAGTGGTTGGAAAAAAGGATAAATATGAAAGTGTTTTCAAATTCGAAACTTCTTATCCAGCCAAAGACAACAACAATATTGAGAAATCGATATTTAATTTCAATGAATCATGGTTCCAAATCATTGTTGACCAAGCAATGCAATCAGGTTTCAAGCACATCCTACTCAACTTTTCCTCGACACAATTGGGACATGCCCTTGACTCTTTGTTGCTAGCCTCAATATGTTCCAATGTTCTAGAAATCACTCAAAATATTACTTGGATGCTTAAATAACTCCATTATAAATATACCTACACCTAAAATTGTTTATTTTCTCCAAGTAGGATAGGGTAGGTATATCTTCTTTATACATAGTTTGTCTCTTCACTCAAAATGTTGCACAATAAAGTAGTTGCTAGATGGAGGTGATATTTGAAGTTAACTCTGTGGAATAGGAATTTCAAGAATCTATTTTGAATATGACTTCATATCCGAATGGAGAAGGTAATTTTTCTTCATATTCTGATGTTCTTAGCAAGCCATAGGGGGTCATTGTCCCGCAGTCGGAACCAATTGTTGATTAAAAATTTGGTCACTTTGGTTTCCCGCTCTTGGAGTAATAAAAAAAATGATATCAAAAGAACGATATTTCAAATAATTGTAAACTCACAGCATAGAAAAAATTTACTGACCTAACGAGAACTATGACCTCAAAACAAGAACTATGGCCTAAAAAACCCAGTGCTTTGCATAAAAAACATGAAAATCAACCGCAAATCAAAACTTGGTGCCACTAGTAGCACCATTTTTTTAAACGAGGTCAAAATTACAACATTTTTCAAACATGGTCTTCACAAATCAAACAATAGCTCAAAAAAACCTTAAAATCATCACCTAAATAAAAAATGATGTTACGTATTTTTTTTTCAAAACCTTAAAATTTTAGATAATTTGAAATTATATTTTTAGCAGTTGATACCATTAAAACCAAAACCTAAAAATCAACCATCAAATTGAAAAGTATTTCTATCAGTAGCACCCATTCTAAAATTGGGGTATTAAAATGACATTTTTTTATAAAGTGGTAAAAGAAGTCATCATTATTGTAAACAAAATCATAAAATCAACCCTTAAATGCTTAATTTTTAAATCTTACTTTATCACTCCAAGCACAAGGTAATACATAATGCCATGAAAATATCACACTATACTTTAAAAATTCAACATCACTTTTTAATATTTTTTAACTTTTAATAATAAAAAACAGTAAATACGAGTTACATTGAATGAAACATAAATTATTTCTTGAAAGTATTGTTATATTGTCCATATTCAAAACATATGAGCTAAGAAATTTTATTATATTCTCCATAATCAAAACATATAATTCATAAAACATAAAAATGATTCATAACTTCATGTAAGATCATATGTAAGTTCAATGATCATTTATAGTTTCCATACAAACATCATATGGATCAAAAATACACAAAATGTTTCATACACTTATTCAAATTGACTCATGGATTCTAAAATACCATAAGATTCTAAATTGTCTTCAGATGAATGATTGGATGAATATGTATATGATCCATACTCTTCTCTATTGTCGATGAATGCACCATATGAGTCTAC
The DNA here is from genome assembly GCA_010110895.2 of Picea sitchensis. Taxonomy (NCBI): domain Eukaryota; kingdom Viridiplantae; phylum Streptophyta; class Pinopsida; order Pinales; family Pinaceae; genus Picea; species Picea sitchensis. The sequence continues at coordinate 18,030 of SNQJ01S0107427.1, forward strand.
ATGCATACCCAACATTTTAGATGTCAAAATCCTTTTAGATCTACGACTAGGTTCAGCAGCCTCCCATCTTGCATTTATTTTTTGTGACAGAAACCTCTTGATAATTTTTGTTGTCTTGGAGCGAAGAGTTCCTCTCTTTGTCAAATTGAAGTCATAAACAAGTATGTCAACATCATCTAATTTTAAGAGTTCAGTGTGACGATGATTTGTATTTTGACCCTTTCTTATTCTCTTTCTATTGACATGTTTATCAACCACCATCTCTGGCTTGTACATACCATTGAATGGGTTTGTACTTATTGCATACCAATGAACTTCAATTGCAATAACATCTTCATTTTCTTTCTCAATCTTTATAACCTTTGTAATCCAAAATGGATAACCACGTGGATCTTCAGTCGCTAATACTGCAATCATGCTACCCTCCTTAATATATTATACTGAACCCTTGTAAATGTCTTCCATGACTTCATGTTGTGCATGTGACCTTCGTGGACCAATATACCTTTCTTTTTCCTCTACTTTTGTAAACTCAATAACACCTTGATATTCTTGTTGTTCAACAATGTTTCTTTCTTCGAATTCATTTGGCATATTTTGTGGCCAATGAAATGGAGTCTTCAAAAATGTGTCTTCATTTGTTGAGCTTTAAATTATGTCACTTTAAATATTGAAAAAATAATCCCACCAAAAAGAATCAGTAACATCAAAGTACTCATATGTATCTTCAATGGACTTTTTTATTTCTTCCAGGAATTCAGAATAATCTACATCTCTATTATGCCTCCGTGCATTATGGATTTCAACAACTGATTGTAAAAATAATAACTTTGATGCAAATATTGGATGATCTGGAATGCACACGGGAAATTTTTGTTAATTTTGTCCATGGAAATGTAACAGTTGAAAGAAGAAATTGTCTTTCATTCATAGGACCATAGATTATGTATTTTGTTGGTTCTTTCTCAAAATCTGATGCTAGAGTAGGAGATTCAAGATGGTTATTAATCAGGTCAATAACATGGCCAATGAAACAACATTCACAATAGTGTTTGGGAGTAATCAGATGAGTTGGCTATGTACATGGCTACATTGTGAATGTTCTTACACTTGAGAGTATCCTTTCTCTCCAAGTAGCTTATGGTAGGTAGGTTTTTGTTGTCTCATGTATATAATATTGTTATGTCGGTGAAGTTTTCCAATAAGCATTTCTTAGATCAATATAGTGGAGTGGGATGACCCCATAGCCCAATGGATGAAGGAATTTGGCCTTGGTTTGGGTCTGTATCAACCCACAGGGGGTCATTGTCCCACACTTGGAGCTAGATGTTGATGTGTTTTCACCCATCAAATAGAGACCAAAAAAACAAATTAAACTTGGAAATTTCCAAATAATCTTCAATTGTTGATCATGAAGACCCAATAAGTTTTCAATCAGCTTCAGTTTTCCATTTATTGAAATTTTAACAGGGATAATTTCTCTTTGAAACAAAAGAGAAGGAAAGGAAATGATACTAAAAAGAAGGAAATTACTTATGTCCAAATTTTCACTGAATAGTCCTATGTGTCAAATTCGTCCAAAACTTTAAGGAATTGAAATTAGAGGTCATATTCCCAAGATATCACTAATGTTTCCTCCTCTATTCACTAAATTTTCCCCTGCATTTTCAAAATTTTGACTAAGTATTATTACCATACCCTCACATTACATACCTTAGTCCCCACACTCTTTTACTTAGTCATTTTCCTCATTTTCCATATTTAACCATATCCATACTTAACCATTTTCCATTTTCATTTTCATCTTCATATTCATATTTCAATTTTTATTTTCCATTTTCAATATTCATTTTCTATTTTCCTTTCCCTTTTTCCTTTTCCATTTCCTTTTTTCCATTTTACTTTTCCATATTTCCAGTTTCTTTTTTCCATATTTCATATTTCATTTCCATTTCCATACTTTCATGTAACTATGACTTTCCTACCCAACTCTTAGTCATTTTTCATGACTTACCACATTTTACTCTTTTTACATCAAGGCTTCTCTTGCAGATGCAGGAGACCCTCCTTCACCCATCCCACGGGGGATTCACCTTATTGACCAATATCTTATCATGTTGATTCATAAAGGGAGTTGTTTAATTATGAAAAATAGAGTCAATATATTGTAGGTATTAGGGGAGGATGTAGGGTATGGAGGGTTTATAGGTATTGGGAGGTATAAAAAAGGGGAATTTTGTAAAAATATAAGATATCTAGTAAAAATAGGATTTTTTTATCTGAAAAATGTATTGGGAGGGGGGTTAAACACAAGGATTTGGGGAGATATTTATCAATATCCAATGAAATTAGGGGTATTATTTAATATCCCATGAACAAATGTGTTATGTCACAATTTCATTGAGTGGAGACCCTATGACCCATCCCTTGACCTCCCTTCCTGCAAGTCTGCAAACCCGCATTTTCACAACCCTCAATTTGCACCTCCATTTATGTATCATTCAAATTGCACCCTCATTAAGTTTTACACTTAGTTGATTTCTTTATCTTTGAATGTAGATGTGGGAGATCCTCCTTTACCCATCCCTTGACCTCTCCTCCCGCAACCCGCATGACTTATTTCACACTTATTTTTTACTCACTTTTACGCTTGTTTATTTATTGAATGTGGGAATGAAGGATTCCATACTTTTAATTTCTTATATATCCATACTCCCACAACCCACATCCCTTGACCTCTCCTCTCGCAACCTGCATGACTTATTTTTTACTCACTTTTACACTTAGTCTATTTATTTAATCTGGAAATCTGAGAGTCCATACTTCTAATTTATCATATTTTCCTACCCCCACAACTCACATCCCTACCTCATATTTAGTCATTTTTACTGAGTTTTATCTCCTCACCTACCTCCTCTACCTCTACATTATCGTAACTCTTCCAACCTTTCTTTTAGTTTTTTAATACATTATTTCATTTAAATACTATTTTCTATCATAAGTTTTTTTCTCTTTATTTTGGGATATACCTCCCAATGACACATGCCAGTGAAGACCTATTATACATGGACACATGGAAGAAAAGTGGAAATACCCTTGGGTGACACATGAATGGATAAATATGATTGGATAGTGATTTGGCATGATTACTGGGTGATGATGTGGTGGTCAAAAGATACTATGTGCACAAGCTATGTGGAATTATATGGATTTATATAATTCATTCACAAATACCATAGAGATGAAATTTGTTTATAAATATGTCATGATAACCCTCCCATAATGCATGTGGGACAAAGAAAGTCAAATTTTCAAATCAAATGCCCATATTTCACAAGGACAGATCAATGGTGGTTGAGCCTCCATCTTCTAAAACTCATAACTTTTGATCCCGATGTTCAATTTGAGAAAACAAGAACTTGTTGGAAATTTAAAGAGATGAAGAACACATTGGAAGTGGTTTTAATGGATGAAATATCAGTTATCAGGACCAAAAACTTAAATTATAATCGGGATTATTTTTGGGATTAGAAGCAAGTTATTTTTGGAAAATCATTTATTTAAAGAAATGTATAAACTTTTAAGGTGGGTCCCAGATGATGGAATGAATATCAAAGATCATATTTACCAAAGGGATTAATTCATTGCAACAAAAGGGACACATAAAACCCTAACTAAAAAGTAGTTTCAAAAATATGAGGAAGAGATTACAAAAGAGAAAAAGAATCAAATTCAAAGGGTTGGTAGTGAGTTGTTAGAGAGTTGGATATATGGGTCTTTTTGTTGGAAGAAATTTCTACCTTTCCAAAGATTTGTGAATCAGTCTTGTTGAATTTATCCTTCATATTCCTTTCTTTTCAACTCTCTCAATATTCATTCATACATTCCCCATGACATTTCAGGTCCAAAGGAGAAAAATCCCTACTGGTAAAAAGTAGGCACTTTAGTTCAATTTATGTAATTTTCATTGAGATATTGTTGATATTGTTTCAACCCTCTTGTTTCAAACATTGTTAAACTTTTCACATTTGGGATATAGTTATTATTTTTTTCCCACAAATATTTATTCAAGTTTCATGTTGTTTTTTATGAATCTGTGTGGTGATGTATCAATGAATTATTCAATAGATGGTGCTTTAAAAGCTCATTTGATATTAACGATGCAATCCTCTAAATTTCTTTGATGACCTTCCCATTTTATTTTTCCTTTTTTCTTGCAAAGTCATAGTTTATTCTAAATTCACATTAATTTAAAAGCAAGGAAAAATTTCTATCGAAAGCAAACTCTGTACAAATCTCTTTTAGTTAAGTTTCTTCACTTTTATTTCCATGAATAAGATGATGTGATTAATGAATAAATCTACTAAATGAGATATTTGTTGGAAGATATTTTGGGGTTTTCTCTTTAAAACTCACACATTGCATTCATCTAGATCCATACAAATAATCTTCCAATATATCAAGAGAGAAGAACCACCTATATAAAAACAAGGAGAGTCTTTCTTGTTCCCCGCGAGGTTTTCTCTCAAATGTTGGTCATTTTCCCTTGACAGAAAAAAATGATCAACAAGAGACCATCATTAAATTGCACCCACCCATATGTTTTACAAACTATGTAGATAATTTCATATTAAAAACAAATTCAGGTTAGGTGATGCATACAATACAAAAATATGTCTTGGTGTGCCTAATGTTAGCACCGTCATTTTTTTCAGTTAGACTCGGTCCTAGATGAGTTGTGGTTAATGTGTTGAAATGTGTGAGGTCAGGTACTGAACAATAAATGGGTCGAATTCAGAAAGTGGAGGGTCTGGTCCTTGGAGTCGGGAAAGAGCGTCATAATTAAACATGTGTGAATTGTAAATGTATTTTTCACAAAAGGTCGAGTCTTGTCAGTAAGAGGGAATTTGCGTGCCAGAGTAAAGGTCACTTTGAAAAATGTAAGGACCATCATCACCTCATTATGAAGACATAAATGTTAAGAAATCATGACCCTCATATCATGTATACTCTATAGCTCTTATCATTTGTACTTTGCATTCTTCGAAGTGTACCCATCGTGCGAGTGTGCTACATAAATCTTCATCCTTCTTCAAAACTTCTCGTCACCATGGATTCAACATTCTCTATCATGATTCCATCCCTTTCCTGTTAAATTATAAATACCGGTCACCCTGCGTGCTTCTCTTTTACTATCCGAGTCTATGTGTTTTCTGTGATTTTTCCTACAAGTCTTGGGTCTTTTCGTTGTGGGAAAGACAATCACCATCAGCTATGTTGTGAAATTGTTCAGCCAATATTGTCACACCTCTTTCTTATTCAATCATGGTTTGAATGTTTTTGGATTTTTCCGCAAGCTAGTCTGTCGGGCTATAGTTCCTCTTGAAGTTAGCCTTTCTTCCTCAGAATCTTTTCCTATCGCATCGAATTGTTTTTTGCATTCGATTTCCCTAGCTCGCCACCAGTATCGCAGCGCCTTGCCTCCATGCTCAATTTTTTCGTCACGCTTCCCTACTGCGACGATCCTACCATTATCATTTATTGCGGCGTTGACATGTTTCTACACCTAAATTCTTCATAGCGCCTAGCGTCCGTGCAGTAAAATCCTAGAGTTATTTTTTCTTGTCACGAAAAACTTTCACCACTGCCACTCCGATAGGTCTCTGCGAAGTATATTGTTCTCCATTTTTTGCGCGAAGAGGGTGTCATCTTTCATTACCACATGCATGCGAAACAAATACATGTTTTCATCATGACAACATCCCAATACATAAGGAAGAAGGCACGAAGTGGAAGATATTTGAAGCCTAAACCTCAGGACTTGGCGTTAATCAATGAAGATCCAGATATCAGGGCATATTTTGAATAGGTTATATGTATGTGCTATTGCGAGAAAATATAGGGATACAATGTGAAACTGGATGAACAATTTGCTCTCAGATTTAATGGGTTTCATGTGATCATTGTGGGAATCACATTCTGGGTGACAAAGGAAACTCTGCCAGCCATGACAGAGATCCCTCCGCGTGGTGAAAGGTGGTCTAAGGGCATGTATTTAGAAATATTATTCTATGAATAATTCATCAAACCAAACTTCCTGAACGGGAAAATTGGAACGAGCATTCTGAGTCAGTATCTAGGGGAGCCTTTTCAGAAGCTCCTGAAGGTGATTAGAAGGTATTTCTCCTGTAAACGAAGGTCTGACAGAATATACTCACATCACATTGGGTTATTTAGGTATTTCATAGGGAAAATTCCTTTGAACTTACCTTTCTTCTTGCACCAAATCCTAGGAGGAATGGCAGACAACATCCAAGCCGAAGCGGACCAGCTGAAGAACTTATTCCATATATCATTAATTAAGTTGTTGGTAGTCAAGGAATTGGGATGGATGGAAAAAAATTTGGATTTGTTCCTAATTTCAGATGACATCCCCAGGGACCCCAAAGGATACTTCCCTCTACCCACAAGGGGAACAACATTTTGTAGCGTAGGGGAAAGAATGGAAGAGGCTGCAAGTAAGGGGAAAAAAATAGAAGACTCATCATCCCAACAACCAGTACCCTAGAAAAGAGGTAGGTGGAGGTTGATCAAGAATCTTGAGGAGACCCAAGCTCCAAACGAAACGTGCACCCAATCTATTGATGAGAAGTTACTCGTTCACGTTGTTTGGATAGAACCTGTCGAAGGATCAAGCCAGGGAATCAGTGAAAGACGAAGAAGGTCGGGCACTGAAATCCTGGAGGTTCAGGAATTGTCACAATAGTTGAAGCAAGCACAACTCGCTATTATTGAATTATACCAGGAGAACATGGAATTGAGAAAACAGTTAGCAGAAAATACTGTCGAAACAACAACGTCGTAGAGCTGAGAAGGGAATGCAAATTGGCTGCAGAAAAAACTCAGAGAAGTGCAAAATGTGATCATCCAGTTGTGTGAGGAACATAGGATGTCAGAGGAGAGAATCATGGAGCACTATAAGGAATGTGGACCAGCCATGGAAAATGTCCACACGGCTTTTGCCAGTGCTCAAACGAAGCTAAAAGGGAACGTGTTCTTATGGAGACAGGTGAAGAATCTGAAAATATGAAACCGGTCTCTTAGGAAAACTCTTAGAGTATTAAGATTGCAGGTGAGGAAAAAGACATGATTGACCTGACACCATTTTGTCTTTTTGAACGTGGCATAGAATTTCTCTCCCCTTGTGTCTTGTTTCCTGCCAAGAAAAAAGGAATCTGATGGGTACCCATGCAGTGGATATACATCGTGCAAATGTTGTAAACCCACCCATCGAGAAGGAAACGTGTAAGTGGAATGCATAACAAATTTGAAGGATATGTGTATCCCCCCAACCGTCGTAAACGTCTGGAAAGCACAAGTGATAGCCCACAGTCATCCTCCATACCAACTCGCCACATGCATACTACATCCAGTGATCGTGCGACAGTAACCAAAGCCCGTTACACTAGGTGGAAGAATTCTGATAGTGTGCTCGATCATTTGGGTAACCACTCAAGGTAGAAACATCAACGCATCACCTCCTAATGATTGAATCTTACTGATGACCGAACAATCATGATAAAGACAATGGTTATGACATGATTGGGTGCAGTTGGGTTTCCATTCTTAGTAAGTTCTATTCGAAAGGCCATCTAGCAAGAAATAACCAGAACTGGAATTCTAGGAGTAGTAGTTTTGAGCATGGCAACCCAAGGGACACAGTTTTTTCTATATATTGCATATTTTCAATGTAATCCAGGTTGGTTGGAAAAGTAGTGTAGACAATAGACTATTGAATGTAATTTTCGAACCTGATTGAAATATAATGTAGAAGTCATGAGGCTTTGACCAAAATATTCTAATGGTGGTGGTTTGATGTATTGTGATCTCTTCTATGTATGTACTTCTTGTTTTTTGTATATCCATGTATTTACTATGTTTAAATTGGAATGTTTAATAATTCTAGAATTCATCGCGCGGTGCTTTAGACTTCGCCATTTAAACTCCTATGTTTATCTTCTAAGTGATTTAGAATTCATCCTCAATGGTGCTATGAGTTTCTTTATGTACTTTTTCTTTCGCCACACACAATGACATTTGAACTAAAAGACCATTTCATGCTTAACCTTTATCCTCTCAAATTTTCATTTACAAATTCATTTATTTATTTCTCTTTTAGGAATTTGACTGCATGGCCCAAGGTTTTGTATTTCCTTGCCAGTGAAAATAGAAACATTTCACAAACATAATACACCTAGCTGAAAATTCAAGGTCATTATCTGTTAGAGACTAAGTCTGAGTGAGATCCCTCTCTAGATTGGAAAGGATATTTTCTGGTCTTAAAGTTGGTATGTAGGTTACCTCTGTCATTTTTTTTCTCAACCAAAACAAATTTACAGAGTGCTAACATCTTGGCGCCACTGTTGGGGATGGAATTGAATAAAAATTTCCTTGGGAAAATGACTATAGTTGTAGTTTTGACCCCTGAGGGTAACAGTGGGTCAGACATCTAGGTTGTCTGGAACCTTTTTTACCCGAGTGACTCCAATAAACAAGAACAGTAGCATAGAGTAGTAAGAAAGAGTAATCCTAGCTCCAAAGAAATTTTATACCAGAGCCAACCCTGATCCAGAACCTATAGCACCCGTGTCAGATCTCGAAAAACTTTTGTGCAAAGAGAAGGAGCAGATACCAGAACCGTTCTGTTACCTGGACATAAACCTAGCTTTACCCAAGGACAGAGTACAAAGCATCGATGACCTTGAATTTGATACATTGTTCGAACAAACTTTATTCAGGTCTAAATCAGGATCCTACTTGGATGAAATAGTCTTCGACGAGAAGAGGTTCCAATCTGTAATACCGACTAAACCCCCGTGAGATGCTATAATCCCCACCCAGACCATATAGCCATTTCAAAACCCTCCTAGAGTTATGGCCACCAGATTTTCCCCTCTTGCCTTACCAACCCAACTACATGATTTTCCCCAGAACTATAATCAGAGGATCAAGTTATATGATGTTGAAGGAAATGCTTCTTCCCAAAAGCACTTGGATTGGTTTAATGATTTTTTGACCTAGAATAGGTCGGTCATGAGGATGCAAAAATGAGACTGTTTGCACAGAGCCTCTCAGGGGAGGTCAGAAAATGGTTCAAATCCCTTCAAGAAGTGAGCATCCATGATTCTCCAGAGTTTAAAACAATGTTTCTTTCCATATGGGATAATAAAAAGAATCCTCTACAGTTACTAACTCGATATAACAACATAAAATATCACCAGAGGAAACGATGCAAGATTTTTCATCCAAATTGATGAAGATTTATAACTCAATCCCCACAAAAGTCAAACCGTCTCCCGGAGTTGCTCAACTTCGATACACTAATTCCTTTGACAATGATTTCACCTTACTCCTGAGAGAAATAATATATAATATTGTAGGTGCTATGATGAGATACACAATTGAAGTCGAAGTAAATATAATGGAGTCGGGAAAGATCAAACAAAATTTTGACAGAAATGGGAAGAATCCCCAAGGAGACGCACAACCCTCCACGTCCTAATCGTCAGAAGAAAAGTTTGATTTGATGATGAAGACTATGGAGAAGCTTATGGAAAGGATGTCCATGGAGAACAATCCTACCACTAGGGATAAAAATGATTTCCAACCCAGAAATCAAAAATTTAGAAGGGCTTCAGTCCCGCAGATTAGGCAAAGGGACCAGAGAGATCAAGGTGATCAGTAGATAAGACCTCCTTTCCAAAAAAGCTATGCAAATGAAGACTTTGATGAGATGATCCAAGACCAGATGCATTGTTGTAATGATACGAATACATACATGTTCTTCACAAAGGGAGAACACGATCAGTTCATGGATGCGAATGATGGTCTTATGTTGGAGATTGATGACACGTTGTCTTCGGAAACAGAGGAGTTCAGGAAGGGATATTACAATGAAATCGTGCATTTTGAAAAGCAATATAACTTCAGGAGTAGAAAGGTGCCTGCAGAACCTATGGAGACAAGTCTCACAAAGGAACCCTTGATGAATACTCCTTCTTCAATCCAACCAAAGAAAGATAATTCAGCAAGGTACGCGATGGAGAAGGAAAAATACAAGGAAGAATCCTTAAAGAAAGTGTCAGAGGTGAGTAAGGAAACAAACGTCAAAGAGGTAGATAAATATCCTCCTCCTTTTAATTTTGAGAACGAAATGGCCAAAATCAAAATCTATGTTCCTTTTAATGAGATAATCAATAAGGGAGAGTATAAGAACCATGTCATTAAGATGTTAAATATGGAAGAGGCTCCTGACACCCTGAACATCCAAGACGACCACCCTACCATCTTATTTAGTCTGTGCATAGAAGAAACTGGTGACACTAATGACGTTCCTGCTTTTTATGTTAGTCTCAAAATTCATGGCATGACTTTGCATAATGCCATGTTGGATTCGGGAACGTCGCATAATCTCATGTCAAAGGTGGTCATGGATGAGTTAGGCTTGGACGTCACCAGACCTTATAAATATCTTTTCTCTTTCGACTCAAGAAAGATGAAATGTTTGGGTTTGATAAAAGACTTGGTCGTGTCATTATCTCAAATTCCATCGAAGAATGTGGTCATGAACGTGGTGGTTGTCGACATTCCCCAAAAATTTGGCATGTTTTTATCCAGATCGTGGGCCATGAAATTAAAGGGAACCTTGCAAATGGACATGTCTTATGCTACCATCCTTGTTTTTGGCCAAGAAAGAAGATTGTACAGAGAGGTGTTTCTCAAGTACATGGTGAGTAGTGAAACCCAACCAAACAATCATCCCATCTACTATGTCGATACCGAAATTGGCTCCTCTTTTTTTATAATGACTTAAGTTTTGAATAGGTGTAGCCAACAACTGTCATGATTTTTGAAGATAAGGTATCTCTTCGAGGAGAGGAATGCACAGATCATATAAACCACACAGAAAATGAAATATGGAATATGAGCTTCGACAGAGCCGTTAGTAGGGAAGGATCCAAAGATGGCATGTGGATCAATCCTCCTAAAGTGGGCTCAAATATTTTCTCTTACAGGCTCTCCTTTGATTGTACAAATAACATGGCCAAGTATGAAGCACTAATTTTGAGTTTGAGAACTTTAAAGGAATTGGGCGCTAAGAGGATAGTGGTGCATGGAGACTCTGAGCTCATCATAAATCAAGTGAAGGGTATATACCAGTCCAAGCACCCCAGACTAAGAGCATATAGAAACCTAGTGATGGACCTCCATGAAGAGTTCTCAGAGTATAATTTGTCAGTGATCCCCAGGGGGAAAAATCAAATTGCGGATGCCCTAGCACCTCAGCTTCAGTTTTTAAAATTCCAATTTTTCCCAATAGGAAGTATGAGATTGAATTCAAACACATGCCCATAATACCCGATAAAATCAAATATTGGCAAGTTTTTTAACATGAAAAACAAGTGGAGAGGTTCCTCCAAATGAGGGACGAGTTCGCTAATGTTAATATCGATGATGAGTGTTGTTGTGAAGAGGATGAATATGTAGCTATGCACAGCTATGATGACCCCTTTCAAAACCATATAGCCAAAAGGGATATAGTGAAGCTAAAAAACAACATCATCCCCAAAGGATTGGTTCCATTATAAAAGTTGTTCGATGAAAATGATGTAGCTAGAAATCCCATAATCACTGCGAATGATGAAGATATCGAGGATTGCAACATCAGAACTCAAGAGAATCCTAAGATAATCATATTTTCAAAGACACTCGGTCCGGAGATCAAGCAAAGATATATCAACCTCATGAAATATTTCCTTGACATTTTTGCATGGAGTTATGAAGACTTGAAAGTCTATGACACTAGAGTAATTCAACATGTGATTCCCATCAAGGAAGATCAAAAACCTTTCAAGAAAAATTTGAGATAGATCAATCCCCTGCTGCTACCATTGATTTAAAAGGAGGTAAGGAAACCATTTCATGAAAAAATTATTGTTTCTTTGATATTTTCAAAGTGGGTGGCCAACCTTGTGCCTATAAGGAAGAAGAGCGGAGAAATAAGATTATGCATAGATTTTTGGAACCTAAACAGAGTGTTTGTAAAAGACAACTACCCACTTCCCAAGATGGATTGCATCCAGCAGAAGGTAGTTGGATACCAGAAAATGTCAATGTTGGACGATTTTTCTAGTTACAATCAGATCATGGTGCACCTAGACAACCAGGATAAGATAGCCTTTACGACACCATGGGGTACATTCATGTATGAAAATATTCCTTTTTGGCTTATGAACAATGGAGAAAATTTCCAAAGGGCCATGTATATAGTATTTTCTGAGGAGAAAGACAATTTTATCGTGATTTACTTGGATGACATCACGGTGTTTTCCGATTCTAACGAACAACATCTTGAACATCTAAAGAGGGTTTTCCATAAATGCAGGAAGTTTGGCGTCTCATTAAATCCGAAGAAATTAAATTTCGGGATGCAAGAAGGAAATTTTTTGGGGCACATCATATCAAAGGAAGGCATAAAGATAGACCCCAGCAGGGTGGAAGGGATTCTGAAGATCAACACTCCTCGGAGCAAGAGAGAGATGCAGTCTTTCCTGGGAAAGGTGGATTTTCTGAGGAGGTTCATTCCAAATATAGTTGAGATTATAAAGCATATCATGAGTATGCTCGGGAAAGTTTATGAGATAAAATGGATCCTTGAATCCATGAATTCATTTGAATACATCAAGGTGGCACTAACCAAAGCTCCCTTATTAGCCAACCTAAATTTCACAAGGGACTTTGTCTTATTTTCCTTCACCTCAGAACACACCATCATTGGTGTCCTGTTATAGAAGGATGAGAAAAAATTTGAAAAGCTTATAGCCTATTTCAGTAGGACATTGAGAGACTCCCCACTAAGGTATGATATCATGGAAAAAAAAGTGTATGCCTTAGTGAAGGCCCTCAAGGAATTCAGGACTTATATACTGCATTCCCGTGTCATTGTTTATGTTCCTAGCAATTTCGTCAAGGATATCCTGAATCAGCCTGATCCTTAGGGGAGGAGGGGAAAATGGATCATAGTCATGCTAGAATATGACCTCGAAATCAAACATAAAAAGTTTATTAAGGGTCAAGGTCTTGAAAAATTGATGGCACAGTCGAACTATGATGTTTTGGGAATAAATTTCATTATTGATCTATCAGAGAATACACAACAGGAAGCAGTCCCGTAGGTATCTCATAAATTCATCGATTTTCCTTGGTACGCTGGAATTATTTACATATTGAGGAATTTCCAAGATCTTCCAGGGTTGAGCAAAACCAAGCGCATGTTTTTGAAGTTGAAGGTGGCTAAGTTTTGCATCCTAGACAATTGTATGTATTGGAAGGATCCAGGAGGGATATTGCTAAATTGTTATTTGGAAGAAGACACAGAATGGGCTATCAAGGGGTTCCACAAAGGGGACTATGGGGGACATCGTTACTGGAATACCATTGTGCCAAAAATCTTGAGGGAAGGATTCTATTGGCCTAGTATTTGTGTGGATGTATACAAGGAAGTTTCCAGTTGCCATGAATGTCATATATTCGATGGGAAAAGAAAGTTTCAACCCCTGTTGTTAAATCCTATCTCTGTCGAAGCACCGTTTATGCAAGGGGATCTAGATTTTATAGGAGAAATCCATCCTCCATATTCATCCCAACATAGATGAATACTAACGGCCATGGATTGTTTCACCAAATGGATCGAAGCAGTCCCCACAAGGAAAGCTACTGACATAGTCATCATTCAATTTTTGGAGACCAATATCCTGTCTAGATTTGGTTTCCCGGTCAATATCATCACGAACAATGCAGCGGCATTCAAATTTAAGATGGAGAAGTTTTTTAACGATTACAACATAACCCCAGGACATTCTATGGCTTATTACCCACAGGGTAATGGATTGGGAGAATCATCCAACAAAATTTTAACAATGATTATTAAAAAACTCTTGCAGGAAAACAAGAAAGCATGGCACGAGAAGCTTATGTATGCACTATGAGCTGATAGAATCACTACCAAAAATTCCATCTCCATGTCGCCTTTCCAAATTGTATATGGCATGGAGGTAGTTTTCCACACCTCATTGGGATTCCTAGTCAGGAGGTTGTTGCAAGAGAAAGAAGTTGAACCAAACGACGCTCAAAGGAGGATAAACAAATTGGTTCATGTGTAGAAAATGAGGGAACAATTTTTCAACCGATCATAGCTTCACCAGGAAAGAATGAAGAAGATTTTCGACAAGCACACTAAGCAGGAAGATTTCAATGTAAATGATATAGTGTTGAAGTGGGACATGATGAATGAAGACAAAGGGAAACATGGAAAGTTTGATCATCTTTGGATGGGGCCATTCAGGATTGTCGAGTATCATGGTAACAATGCATATTTTCTACAAGAGATTAATGGAGAAATCAATGGTGCGGGACCTATGAATGGCAGGTTCCTTAAACATTATCTGGTTTAGTATGGTTTGTTTCATAATTTCATGTCATTGTAAATAGCCATTTTTATTTTTTTTTCAAAGAAGACATTTTGAGTTATTAGGCAACAAATAATTGAAGCCTGAAGTGAAAGCCCTAAGTTTATGTTGAGTATGGTCATGATTGTGTCAAGAAGGTCTAGGGTGGGTCTTTTTCGTTGTTTTAGAGTCTACAAATAAAATAAATCCCAATGTTTAGGCACATGTTCTATTATTATTTTCCACCTCACTGGGAGGATAGCATCCCCATTAGAGCCAGTTGTTAGCACCGTCATTTTTTCAGTTAGAGTTAGTCCTAGATGAGTCGTGGTTCAGGTGTTGAAATGTGTGAGGTTAGGTATTGAACAATGAATGGGTCGAAGTGAGAAAGTAGCGGGTCCTACCCTTGGAGTTGGTCTAGGGAATCATAATTAAACATGTGCAAATTGTAAAGGTATTTTTCCCAAAAAGGTCGAGTCCTATAAGAAAGAGGGAATTTACATGCCAGAGGTCAAGGTAAGTTGTTAGAGTAAAGGTCACTTCGAGAGATATAAATACCATCATCACCTCATTATGAAGACAGAAAGGTTAAGAAATCGCAACACTCATATCACGTATACTCTGCAGCTCTTATCATCTGTACTTTGCACACTTCAAAGTGTACATGTCGCATGAGTGTGTTGCGTAAATATTCAGCTTGCTTCAAAACTTCTCGTCACCATGGATTCAACATCCTCTTTCATGATTCCATCCCTCATCTATTCAATTATAAATACCATTCACCCTGCATGCTTCTCTTTTACCATCCGAGTTTGTGCGTTGTCTGTGATTTTTCCTACAAGTCCTGGGTCTTTTCGTTGTGGGAAAGTTGATCACCATCAACTATGTTGTGAAATTGTTCAACCAATATTGTTGTGCCTCTTTCATATTCAGTCATGGTTTGAAGCATGTTGGATTTTTCTGTGATCTAATCTATCGAGCTATAGTTCCTCTAGAAGACATCCTTTCTTCCTTGGAGTCTTTTCCTGTTGCGCTGAATTGTTTTTCGCGTTCACTTTCCCTGGCTCGCCACCAGTGTCACAGTGCCTTGCCACCATGCCCAATTTTTTTGTCATGCTTCCCTACTATGATGAGCTTACCATTATCATTTATCATAGCATCGACCTGTTTCTATGCCTAAATTATTCATAGTGCCTCACTTCCGTGCAGTAAAATCCTAGATTTATTTTTTCTTGTCACGCAAAACTTCCTCCACTGCCACTCCGATAGGTCTCTATGAATTATATTATTCTCCATTTTCTACGTGAAGAGGGTTTCATATTTCATTACCACGCGCGTACAAAACAAATACACATTTGCATCGTGATAACATCCCAAGACATAAGAAAGAAGGTGCGA
Source organism: Picea sitchensis (assembly GCA_010110895.2). Taxonomy (NCBI): domain Eukaryota; kingdom Viridiplantae; phylum Streptophyta; class Pinopsida; order Pinales; family Pinaceae; genus Picea; species Picea sitchensis. The sequence goes on from SNQJ01S0107427.1 coordinate 33,935, forward strand.
AGTGGCAGAGCTTTGAGTCATGAACCTCAGGACTTGGCGTTAATCAATGAAGATCTGGATGTCAGGGCATATTTTGAACAGGTCAGATGTATGCACTATTGTGAGATAATCCAAGGATAAAACGCGAAACTGGATGAACAGTTCGTTCTCGAATTTAATGGGTTATGCGTGATCATTGCGAGAATCACATTTCGGGTGATGGAGGAAATTTTTTCAGCCACGAAAAAGATCCCTCCACATGGTGAAAGGTGGTCTAAGGGCATGCATTTAGACATATTATGCTATGAATAATTCATCAAACCAAACTGTCTAAACAGGAAAATCAGAGCGGGCGTTCTGAGTCGGTATCTACATGAGCCTTTTCAGAAGCTCCTGAAGGTGATTAGAAGGTATTTCACCTGTGAAATAAGGTCTGACAGAATATACCCACATCACATCAGGATGTTGATGCATTTCACAGGGAAAAGGCCTTTGAACTTACCTTTATTCTTGCACCAAAGCCTAGGAGTAATGGTGGACAACATTCAAGTCGAAGAGGATCAACCGAAGAAGAACTCATTCCATATATCATTGATTAATTTTTTGGTAGTCGAGGAATTGGGATAGCTGAAAAAAAACTGGGATTCATTCCTAATTTCATTCAACATCCCCAGGGACCCCAAAGGATACTTCCCTCTACCCACAGGGGGAACAACATTTCACAGCGCAGGGGCAAGAATGGAAGAGGTCGTAGTAAAGGGAAAAACAATATAAGACTCATCATCCCAACAGCCAGTACCCCAGAAAAGAGGCAGGTCGAGGTTGATCAAGAAGCTCGAGGAGACCCAAGATCTAAACAAACCGTGCACCCAATTTGTTGCTGAGAAGTTACTCGTGCGCGTTTCTCATCTAGAACCTATCGAAGGTTCAAGTTGGAGAATCAATGAAAGACAGAGAAGGTTGGGCACTAAAATCATGGAGATTCAGTAACTGTCATAATAGTTGAAGCAAGCACAACTTGCTATTTCCGAATTATACCAAGAGAACAGAGAATTGAGAAAACATTTAGCAGAAACAATTGTTGAAACAACAACGTCACAAATCCAATAAGGGAATGCAAATTGGCTCAAGAAACAACTTAGATAAGTGCAAGACGTGATCATCTAGATGCGTGAAGAACAGAGGATGTCAGAGGAGAGAATCACAGAGCACTTCAAGAAATGTGGACCAGCCATGGAAAACATCTGCGCGGCTTTTTTCAATGCTCAAATGAAGTTAAAAGGGAACACGGTCTTACAGAGACTGGTGAAGAATCTAAAAACATGAAACTGGTCTCTTAGGAAAACTCTTAGAGTATTAAAATTGCAGGTGAGGCCAGAGACATGATTTACATGACCCCGTTTTTTTCTTTTTGAACGTGGCACGAAATTTCTCTCCCCTTGTATCCCGTTTCCTATTGAGAAACAAGGAATTTGACGGGTACCCACGTGGTGAATATATGTCGCGCAGATGTTGTAAACCCACATATCGATAAGGACATGTGTAGGCAGAATGCATAACATTCTTGAAGGAGATGTGTAGCTCCCCGACCATTGTCGCCATCTGGAAAAAATGAGCGACATCCCACAGTCATCTTCCATACCAACTTGCCACATGAATACCACAGCCAGTGATCATGCGGCAGTAAACAAACCCCGTTACAATGGGTGGCAGAATTCTGACAGTGTGCTCGATCAATCAGGTAACCACTCAAAGGAGAAACATTGACGCATCACCTCCTAATTATTGAATCTTATTGATGACTAAACGATCATGAAAAAGACGTCAGATTGACATGATTGGGTGCAATTGGATTTCCATTCTTAGTAAGTTCTATTTGAAAGGTCATCTGGAAGGGAATAACCGGAACCGAAATTATAGAAGTAGTAGTTTGGAGCATGGCAGCACAAGGGGCGTAGTTGTTTCTATATATTTCATCTTTTCAATGTAAGTCGGGTTGGTTGGAAAATTAGTGTAGACAGTAGACTATTGAATGTAATTTTTGAACCCGATTGAAATATAATGCACAATTCCTAAGGCTTCTACCAAAATATTCTAATGGTGATCTCTTCTATGTATGTACTTCCTTTTTCTGTATATCCATGTCTTTACTCTGTTTAATTTGGAACGTTTAATAATTATAGAATTCATCGTGCAATGCTTTAGACTTCGCCATTTAAACTCATGTGTTTGTCTTCTAAGTGATTTAGAATTCATCCTCAATGATGCTCTGAGTTGATTTATATACTTTTTCTTTCACCACACACAACAACATTTGAACTGAAAGACCATTGCTTGCTTATCTTTTATCCTCTCAAAGTTTCAATTACCAAGTCATTTATTTCTCTCGCTTTCAGGAATTTGAATCCATGGCCCAAGGTTATGTATTTCCTTTCCATCGAAACCAGAAACATTTCACAAACATAATAAAACTAGCCGACAATTCAAGGTCATTATCTTTTAGAGACTAAGTCTCAGAGAGATCCCTCTCTAGATCGAAAAGGCTAGTTTATGGTCTTAAAGTTGGTCTACAGGTTGCCTCTGTCATTTTTTTTCTCAGCCAAAACAAATTTACAAAGTGATAACACCTAATACATTATTACACACCAATGCATCATAACTATATAGTGTGCACCAATAAATTCAAA